>JAQQPU010005209.1:11006-36846 GCA_029168905.1 Artemia sp. Kazakhstan ARC1039 | reverse complement strand
TAAGCTAACATGGTATTCACGTGATGGTAAGACAGCAAACCTTATTGATTATGTTATAGTAAACCGAAGACTGGCAGGATCAATACAAGATACTAGGGTATATAGGAGTGCTGTTATTGATGTTAAAAGTAAAGATCACCATCTAGTAGTGTCAAGGGTTAATTTAAAGCTGAAATATCGGAAGGGTAATTACCTCCCGGGAAGTTATGATGTTAGTAGACTCCAGGATGAGAATTTGAGAGAAACTTTCCAGGAACAGTTGAATACTAAACTTGAGAGTTTAAAATTTGATAATGTGGAAGATGGTTGGAATAATTTTAGAAAAATAATTTGTGAAGTTGCTGAAGGTGTATTAGGGAAGAAAGCTAGAACTGCAGCTAAGAATATTAGTGAAAAAGCTTTAAGTTTAATAGAAAGGAGAAAGGACTTGTACAAGAATTATCTGACTGATAGATCACATGAAAACAAAAGAAATGTAAAGAAAGTGGAGAAAGCATTGAAATATGAACTAAGGAGGTGTGAAGTGGAGGCCATGGATAAAATTGCCGAGGATTTAGAAGATGCAGCTAGACAGCATAATAGTAAAATATTGTACTGGCACGTTAACAAATTGAGAGGTAGTAGTCAATCCGGACTTGTCCCAGTTAAAGATAGGAATGGGGTGGCAATTAGCGATAAGACAAAAGCTAAAGCGAGATGGGCCGAACATTTTGAGAATTTGCTTAACCAAGATAGAGTTGCAGGAAAAAATATAGAGGAAAATGAAAAAGTTTGTGATACCTTGGATGTGAAGGAAGATTTGTTTTGTGAGGAGGAATTAGAAACAGTACTAAAAGGATTAAAGAATAATAAGGCTCCAGGTGCTGATAGGGTAGTAAATGAGTTTCTTAAATATGGTGGCTCTGAGGTTAGAAATAAGTTATTGGAGATTATGAATATGATTTTTGAAAAAGGGGAAGTACCTAATGATTTTAGGAAAACCTTAATTAAGCCACTTTATAAGAAAGGTGATAAAAGTGAGTGTGGTAATTATCGAGGCATTAGTCTGGTCTCTGTAGGTAGCAAATTGCTTAGTAACATGATACTTTTTAGACTGAGAGATGCCGTAGACAAAGTTTTAAGAGAAGAGCAGTGCGGTTTTAGAAAAGGTAGAGGATGTGTTGACCAAATTTTCACTCTTAGGTTAATAATTGAGAAGTGCCTAAGTTTTCAAACACCTTTGGTCCTCAGTTTTATAGATTATGAGCAAGCGTTCGATTCTGTTGATAGAGGAGGTTTAGTAAAGGTTTTATCCTTGTATGGTATACCAGACAAATACGTTAAAGTGATTAGTGCTATGTACGAGAATAACACTGCTGCGGTTAAGGTAGGAAATGAGGTTAGCAGCTGGTTTTGTATTAAATCAGGAGTTAAGCAGGGTTGTGTTCTATCCCCCTTTATATGGATTATTTTGATGGACTTTGTTTTAAGGAGCACAGGAAAGGCAATGGGAGACCACGGAATCAAATGGGGAGGAAAAAGTCTCCTGGACTTGGATTATGCTGATGATTTAAGCATCCTAGATGAAAGTGTGAGCAAAATGAATGAAGTTTTAGAGGTTTTGCGAGTTCAGGGTGCTAGTATTGGTTTGAAAATTAATGTTAGGAAGACCAAGTCACTAAGGCTAGGAATAAGTGAAGATGAAAAGGTGACGATGGGTAATGAAAAGATTGATCAGGTGGGCAGTTTCACTTACCTTGGTAGTATTATTAGTAAAGATGGTGGGAGCAGTGAAGATGTTAAAAATAGAATAGCCAAGGCTCAGGGTGTTTTTTCACAGTTAAAAAAAGTCTGGAAGAATAGGAAGATAAGTCTGCAAACCAAGATTAGAATCTTAGAAGCTACAGTGATGACAGTGGTCAAATATGGCTCTGAAGCATGGGCGCTCCGAAAAGCGGATGAAGATTTGCTAGATGTTTTCCAGAGAAATTGCTTAAGGATTGTTCTGGGTACCCGGCTGACTGACCGTATTTCAAACAATAGGCTATACGAAAAATGTGGTTCAATACCGCTTTCTAGGTCTATAATGAAAGAAAGGTTGAGGTGGTTAGGGCATGTTGTTCGGATGAAGGATGACAGATTGCCGAAGATTGTTCTTTTCGGCCAACCATCTAGGGCTAAACGGAAAGCAGGTCGTCCCCGTCTGGGTTGGGAGGACGTCATAAAGAAAGATTTAAAGGAAATGGGAACTTCGTGGGCGGGTGTAAAAAGGGAGGCTTTGAATAGATTGGGGTGGAGGAGGAGTGTGCGTAGCTGTGTTGGCCTCAGGTGGCTTGGTGCTGCGATGAGTTGTTAGTAGTAGTAGTAGTACTTAATGCCCAATAGCATTATTTTATTGTACCAAAAAATTATAAGGAAACTGATCTTATTCATTTTCATGAACTTGTTGCTGTTTGAAAAAGGGAAGAGCAACTAGCTGCTTTGCATTGAAAGATGTCAAATTTGAAGCAAAATTTGAAGCAAAATTTTGCTTGTCAAGGGCGTCAAAATGTTGAGGTTTGGCCAAGAAATGGCCTTTCAAATGGAGTTTCAAAAGTATTCTACTTTCGATAAGGGCAACTTCACCTTTTTTATACTTTAAAACAGCTTTGTCACGAAGTTGATTATATCGTGCCCAATTTTTTTGGCATCAAAGGTATATAAACGGTCTTCTGAGCTTATAGGATCACGGTTTTGATTCGGTCACCCTTGGGGAAGAAATTAAAAAAACAAAGTAACATGCATTCGTGATCTTTCGTTTGGTAAAAATGTAAAATTCCGTATTTTGGTATATAGGGCCTTGAAACTTATAAAGCAGGGTTATATCTGACACCACTCCGGCTAAGCACGCTGAATTTCTTTATATTGAATCGTCTGCATATTTTGTCCAAAGTACTTTAGAGGTAATATACAGTAGCAAAAAGTCCTATATTCCATTGAAGATTATTTAGTTGTCAGTACAAATGAAATGCTCGATTATTTAGTTGTCGGTAAATTTTTGCCCATTTTCTCATATCACGTCAACAAAACCCAGGTAGCACTTCTGGGTCAAGGAAGGGTCTTTCCTGCTCTGAGCAAAAATTTTTTGCACGCATCACATACTTTTCCAAACACAATAATAATACCCAAAGACAGAGCAGTAAGATGCCTCTTGGTCGAGTTGCAACCGACCCAAGTGCCATAAATATTCTCTAGGCCGCAGTTCTCATTGACAGTTAGCAAAAAACACAAATGAAATGCTCGAAAATTTAGTTGTCGGTAAATTTTGGCCCATTTTCTCATATTAACCCAACAAAACCCAGGTAGCACTTTTGGGCCAAGGAAGGGTCTTTCCTGCTCTGAGCAAAAATTATTTGCACGCATCACATACTTTTTCAAACACAATAATAATACCCAAACACAGAGCAGTAAGATACCTCTTGGTAAAGTTGCAACCGACCCAAGCGCCATAAATATTCTCTAGGCCGCAGTTCTCAATGACAGTTTGCAAATAAACACAAATGAAATGCTCGATTATTTAGTTGTCGGTAAATTTTAGCCCATTGTCTCATATTACCCCAACAAAACCCAGGTAACATTTCTGGGCCAAGGAAGGCTCTTTCCTGCTCTTAGCAAAAATTGTTTGCACGCATCACATACTTTTTCAAACACAATAATAATACAAAAAGACAGAGCAGTAAGATACCTCTTGGTCAAGTTGCAACCGACCCAAGCGCCATAAATATTCTCTAGACCGCAGTTCTAACTGACAGTTAGCAAAAAAACACAAATGAAATGCTCGATTATTTAGTTGTCGGTAAATTTTATCCCATTTTTTCATATCACCCCAACAAAACCCTGGTAGCACTAGTGGTAGCTTGATTATTAGGTAGCACTTAATGCCCAATAGCATTATTTTATCATACCAAAAAATTATAAGGAAACTGATCTTATTCATTTTCATGACCTTGTTGCTGTTTGAGAAAGGGAAGAGCAACTAGCTGCTTTGCATTGAAAGATGTCAAATTTGAAGCAAAACTTGAAGCAAAATTTGGCTTGTCAGGAGCGTCAAAAGGTTGAGGTTTGCCCAAGAAATGGCCTTTCAAATGGAGTTTCAAAAGTATTCTACTTTCGATAAGGGCAAGTCCACCTTTTTTTATACTTTAAAACAGCTTTGTCACGAAGTTGATTATATCGCGCCCAATTTTTTTGTTGGCATCGATGGTATATGAACCGTCTTTTGAGCATATAGGATCACTGTTTCGATTTGGTCACCCTTGGGGAAGAAATTAAAGAAACAAAGTAACATGCATTCGTGATCTTTCTTGTGGTAAAAATGTAAAATTCCGTATTATGGTATATAGGGCCTTGAAACTTATAAAGTAGGGTTATCTGATATGCTGAACATGATGGTGTAATTTTCATTAAGATCACCTGTTTGTTTCGTTTTCCCTCTTTCAGACATAGAACAAATTTTTACTGGCTCTTAGCTTTTAATGGGTATCATTAAACTTAATTAGCCTTATATTTTTCCAATCAACTTGAATATTCAATTCTCTGTTGAATCTATTGTTATCAAATTTTTTTCTTAGAGTTTTGATTACTATTCAGCCGTTTCACTCGGTACTTAGAACCCGTTGCCATGAGCAGTTTGATATAACGGAGACTGCGAGTAGTAATTTTCGAATATTCTTTTCATTTTGCTTTTAATTTTTAAGGATAAAAATGAATAATTTTGTATTTTAAGCTAATTTTGTTCTGGTGGTTCGTATTATATGACAGTTATTGGTTTGTATTTTATGACCATTCAATTTTGAGTTAACATTGCAACTAGCTCTCTGTTAAAAGGTCATCCTGTGTAGTTTTGCTTCAGATTAAAAATACCAGTTACCTTAATAATGAACTTTCGTTTTGCCTTTGCGACATAAATTTTTCAAGGCTTTGTTCCAATAGTATTTTATCATGAAAAACAAAGACACGTTCCGAAGCAAAAACTTAGATTCAAAAGAGTTGAAACCCAAGCCTTTAAAAAAGCTGTTAAAAAAAGCCCTCTTGAAATTAATTTTGTTCTTTATTCCCAAACAAAAAAACATTTGTCCCTGTTTATGTTGAATACAAGAGGAATTTGGTTGTATTCACGAAGAGCCAAAGTCAAGGAGGTTTTTTCGTAGAGGCAAATGCACATCAAAATCTGATCGTTATTATCTATAACTTTGAAGCCAATCAATGAAAATAACTGCCTAGCTTTTTTTGCGAGAAGCCAGAAGTGAACGGTGCCATCAGAGGGGTCACATCCTCCTTTTGTACCACTGATAATATAGAATTAAAACTACTGCATGGTACCACACCGAAAATAGTGATTTAGCTAAAATTTAGAAGACAGAGGAGATGTCCGAAAAACCAGGAGACAACTTTTTCCTAAGTCCTAACTATAGAAAATCCTTCATATTTCCAGCTCAATGAGTTGATGTCTTCTTAACGTTCTACTATCAATTATAAGGGAAAAAACCATGTACATCTTATTTTTGTTTGTTTTCAGGCTTAATCCTATCTTTGTTCGTTTTTTTACCGTGTCAGGATTATATTTTAAGAAGTAATATATTCTAAGGAGCTTACTTTAAGCATTGTTTATCCAGTTCTTTTCTCCATAATTAACTACAGCAATGAAACAATCGATCCCACGATGCTTTCAAAAGCGTGTGTCCACTTAATGAACTTTTTGGAATAAGCAGATTTAATTAATTTTGTCATACTAAGAGTTATTTATTAACATTAAAAATGCGTATGTTTTATCTTCTAGAAAATTTGACTATAATAAATACATACCAACTTTAGAACATTGCTGTTTCTTTGCTCCAATTTCTGTACTGTTTAAGTTCCACTGTTTTATTACACTTTAGGCTTCAATTTCTTTGTAAATGAATGATTTATAATGTACCAAGAGGTAGTTGTAATGCTAATAATACTATTCCTTTATCTGTGGCATAAAACATAGTAAATAAAGCGAGACACTCAACCCAATTTGATTAGATTTAATTAATGTTGATGAAATCATCTACGGGCATAGGAAAAATTCCTTTTTTTAGATTCACGAATTATTATTTTGAAGTCACCCCGTCCCCAAAACAAAGTTAATGTTAACTTTGGGGCTCTTATAAATACGAATTTTCTTTTTCAAATATATCCGATAGGTCAAGAACTCATTCAGATTCAATACTAGCTGTAAGAATACTTACTTATTCAAGCTAATGCTCTCTAAATTGTTCACATAATTGCCCTAGTTTTAAAAGTTGGTTATCAAACAAGTAAAATACATGGCCATATTCAAAGATTCAATTTCTAGTTTGTGCTTTTTTTTATTTTATGAACTGTCCATTCTTTTTTGTGTAAACTAAATTAAAAAAAAGTTTTTTCAATTGAAAATTAGGACCAGGATTAAAACTAAAACAGAATAGGAATTATTCCATGAATAAGGAGGTGAAACTTTGCTCTTTACCTTGCTCCTCGATACCTCGCTATTTATGATAGTTGTTTTTGGTCCTTTTAAAAGAGCTTTTTATCCTAATTACATACCCTTTGGGTTCCTAGCCAAGTGGATTGGTGCGCTAGATTTAGGATCCTATGTCCGAGAGGGTGAGGGTTCGAATCCTAGTGCATCCAATTATTTGGTTTGGGACAAGGTTTAGTGTGGCGTAATTCAGTAAGCTCAGTCAGAGTTGACCAAGCTCCAAATGGGTACCTGGAGAAATCTGGGGAAGGTAAACAGGAAAGGTGTGCGAAAGCACAGGGTGGCTGGCCTTCATCCCCCCTTGCACTTTCTGGTTGAAAGGCCTTGAGACGGAGATCAGAACCGCTGGGATGGACCTTAAGGTTCTAGTGACGCATCCTTTATCTTATTTTACCTTACCCTTTGAGTTTCAAGAGTCGGTCTTAAAAAGTTGGGACAAATAGTCAAACTCACCTATATATGAAATAATTTCTCGTTGTTTTCAGTTTAGGGCTGCTCCTTACTTTTTTTGTTAAGTTTCTGATAATTTTTCAAATAATGCCGTTAAATCTGGTTTGCAAAGTGATGTATTGACGTTGTTGGATATTGTCTGTAAAATCACGGACAAAATCCATAAAGAATTCGGGTTGGATTTCGTATATTATTTTTCAATCCTCATTTGGTGATGGATTTAATTCTTAAAATCAGCGTTTTCAGAAATAGGTCTGATCGCCGACGTGGATCAGCACCTTTTTGTAGAGAGATCCTTGCGGGGAGGGTATATTTTTCACGAGGATCGTATCCTTGAAACCGACACGACTGGACAACGCAACGGTGAAAAGTAGGATACCGTTTTCTTGGATATGAATTCACTTTATCCGTCGGCAGTGTCTCACTTTAATTTGACGTGTGGGAATTAACAGTGGTTTGACAATCCTTCTGCTCCAGATTTCCCCAGTATTCACACTGTTGAGCAAAATGGACCACAAGGTTGGCTTTTCAAAATTGATGGTGAGATATCTCTGGAACTTCATGACTCGGTAAAAGACTTTGTTTTCCGCTGCATTAATAGACCGGTGCATAGCGACTCTCTGAGTCCCTACAATTTATCGTTAGTAGAGAAAAAAGGCATGCATTGGACACCTTCAAAACAAAAGCTTATTGCCGACCTGGAGCATAAACGGAATATTGTTGTACACCTAGTTCTTTTGTGGTGGATGCTTGCCAACTGCTTCAATGTCACAAGGATTCATAGAGCCCTCCAATTCGACCAAAAACCTTATATGAAGACGTTTGTTGTCACTTTTATTAACAAAAGGTCTCAAGCGAAAACAAAGGTCGAAAAAGATATCTTTAAACTCATTTTAAATTCGGCCTTTGGTAATATATGTGAGAGCACGCAAAACAGGAGTCGTTGTAAAGTTGTGACCGACCCAAAAGAATTTGCCCGAATCATTGAGGATCAAAACTTCACATCATTCACGATCATAGACTCTAATATGGTCCTCTTACATGGCAAAAAAAGATATGTTGTTTTAAATAAAAACATTGGTGCTGGCTGTGCCAATCTAGAAATATCAAAGAAACTCATATTGGAGTTTTATTAAAATGTATGTAAGCGCCAGTGGCCGAGGGATGGACAAGTTCAAGTTTTTTATGGGGATACGTATTCTTTATTGTTAAAAGTTAAAACAGAAAACTTATTACATGATTTCGAAAATGGCGAGTAAATTAGTTCTCGAGTGGATTATACGAATTGGGATGAGTCCCGCTATCCAGATCTAGTGAAACACCTGGCCCCAAATTCATTATTAAAATTAAAATCTGAAACGGGAAGTGATTTGGTATCACATTGCGTATTTCCCGGTCAGAAGGTGTACTGTGTGGAAACGCACAATGAAACTACCAAAAAAGTATGTAACCGGGTGCATACTATGTAAGAGAAAATTTCACCATAAGTGTTTATAGGAACTGTATAGAGCTAAACTTAGTTCCAAGTGCGAGTGTCATGGCCATTCACTCTTTAAAATACAAAAACCATACAGTTCGAGTCGAAAAAAATGCCATGTTCACCATATCGGACAAAGTCTATGTACTCGAGGGTGGTGTGAGAGTACTACAAGATGGCCAATATCTTACTTCAGATCGAGTTGAATATGTAGGTTATAGAAATCAACTCTGTCTGGAGAAAGCTCTCTGGTTGTGGAAGGAGGGAGGAGGCCGTATCCGTCAACAGCTCAACAGTGCCCTTTTTTTTATTAAATTTCATTGCGCAAAGCGGTAATTTTCAAGTGTTCATTTTGTGTTTCATTTTCAAATGCTTATTTCTAGCCCGCCGCGGGACCTTTTAGTCGTCGCGGGTACCGTCTGTTGCCCGCCACGGTACCAACCACTGCGTCCTCTTGAGAAGCGTCAGCACTTCCGAGCGGCATGTTATTTAAAATCCTTATGTTGAAAATATATTTTTATGTTATTGTATATATGTGAATTAAAGAAACCATGTGTTTTATTTCCTTTGAATATTTATTCAACAGATTGAGGTTAGGATAGGTTAGTTATATTTTGGCATTGGAAGAGAATGTATCAATTTAAAATACCCTTCAGATCGTTTCTTTGAAGACCGTCCATGTCCGGCAAAACGACACTTTTAATGAGAATCATTCAAAACCGTGATAAAATGTTTTTAGGGAACCTGAAAAATACATATTATTGCTATAGTATATGGCAAGAATCTTATGATAAAATAAAGAATAGTGATCCAAGCATAAAATTCATACAAGGACTTGATGTCTTTATTAGTATTGCGCCAAAACTCGTGGTTGATTATTGACGATTTAACTGAATCTATTGAAGAATTGTCACGGGGAATATTTCAACTGTTTTCTGTCCGGTCCCATCACGAAAAAATGTTTTTAACTATTGTTCTCCATAATGTTTTTCATCAGCATAAATTCATGAGAACACTTGCGTTGAATTGTACCTACTATGTAATCTATAGAGTTGTTTGCGATTCAAGTTCTCTTATAACTCTCAATAAACAAATTTATGCTGGTGAACCTAAATTTTTACTTTCCACATACAATCGAGCAATGAATAAACCTTATGGTTACATATTATTAGACCTGAATCAAAACACACCCGAAGAGTTGCGTGTAGTCACTGATATTTTTGATAATGAAATCACTGTATATCTACCTGTGAATAGTATATCTACCTGTTATAACATTTATGTTGTAAATATATTTTTACGTTTTTGCATATATGTGAATTAAAGAAACCATGTATTCTATTTCCTTTGAATATTTATTTAACATATTGAGGGTAGGATAGGTTAGTTGCATTTTGGCATTGGAAGAGTATGTATCAATTAAAAACACCTTTGCGATCGTTTCTTTGTGGACCGTCCATGTCCGGAAAAACGACACTTTTAATGAGAATCATTCAAAACCGTGATAAAATGTTTTTATAGAACCCAAAAAATATATATTATTGCTATAGTATATGGCAAGAATCTTATGATAAAATAAAGAAGATTGATTGTTCGCGATTCAAGTTCTCTTATGACTCTCAATAAGCAAATTTATCCTGGAGAAGCTAAATTTTTACTTTCCACATACAATCAAGCAACTAATAAACCTTATGGTTATATATTAATAGACCTGAATCAAAAACGCCCGAAGAGTTGCGTGTAGTCACTGATATTTTTGATAGTGAAATCACTGTGTATATACCTGTGAATAGTAAAAAAGGTCCTTAGTCACAATAATGACATTGAAGAGGCTACATGAAAACCGACATTTATTTTCTGTGCTAGCCAATTCAAAACCATGACTTAGAAAAGCAATTTTCAAGCATGGTGTTGACAAGGAATTTATTAATCTCTTGTCGGAACTTCGATTAAATGTAACGGAGGATACTATTCAAATATCAGATCGTGTTAAGCAACAAACAAGGCAACATCGATCACTTTTACGTGCTCTAGCTTGCAAAAAGAAAGTAAATTGTAAAATAAAACGTCTTTTCCAAGTGGGTGGTAATTTCTTTTCAGTGTTACTACCGATAATCGCCAGACTTGTAAACACTATTCTCAAGAAATGGCTAAACCCTATAAATTGACACCGCTTAAACTTGCTCTTTCACCCAAAGAGCACTTTGAAGATAATCTTGATAAATTTCTTAACAATGAAACAATTGTTGAGGATGAAAAATTAATTTTTGGTCCAAAATGCCCTTGGTCGTGTCAACAAACATAAACCTTATCGTGAATAACTGCTCAAAGTCTATGTCATTGATCAACCTGCTGAAAACAGTGAAACACCGAAAAGGGAAGATTTAGTAACAAATGTTGTAGACTTGTTGCCTCAATCCTATCCAGAACAAGGTAAAAGGCTCTTGCCATATCTCACTGAAGATGAACAAATTGATGAGAAAAAGAATGAAGTAATAATCCATGGCAAGCCCTACAATTAAATTGATTTATTAAAGTGATCAAATTTTCCTAAAAGTCTTATCGGTAATAAGCAAATTCTACAGAAATTAAAAGAACATTGTCCATGAAAGGTCGAAGATTATTTTAAATCTTTCTTGGAAAGCGCACCTAGTGTTGATTTGACACCGGTAACTATACAAAAGCGAAGACGTATTGATTCACCCGGTATTATAAAAAAGGGTAGCGGACGGTTACGATCAAAATAGATCAAATTTTGAAGGGTGTTTATGAAAATATTGGAGAACCAGGAAGTTTAAGTTCTCCAACTACACTTGCTTGGGCTACCGGAATTGAAAAAAAGCTAGCAAAAGAGTATTTACAAAGGAAATCTAGTTATACTCTTCATCGAAATCATAAAACTAGGGGTAAAAAATTAAACAAGAAAAACGGGTTTTAATTTCTATAAAGCAGTGAATACAACACATTTAATTAAACACGAATACTCCGAATATTTCGGCCCCACATCCGGGAGCCTTACTCAACGGAAAAAAAATTCTTACATAAACATAAAAAACATACTAAACAAAACAAAAGAAAAAATATAAATAAATAGGAACAGAAAACTCACATATTAAATAAACAAACTCAATTCACTGCCGTATACAATCGAATGCTTATATTGACACACCTTCTCACAGAATATAAATTGACATCTATCGAAAAATGAGAATATATTTATACTTAAACTAAAACAAAAAAGGACAGCTAACCCCCGGCCCATAACCCCTAAATAGATCTCACAGGTTCATCACCCAATGTTTGAATTATAAATTGAACAGATTCGTTTGCTTGCAAGCTTAGCTGCAGTTCGTTTCCCTTTCCCAGCATTTAACCCAGTCTGACCTTTTAATTTAGTCAGAATAACTAGCAGGTATACTAATTATTTCACGTTTAGAGATAATTTTTACCATAAAATTAGGGGATTGGCAATGGAAGGACCTTTAAGTCCGTTGTTAGCAAATATTTATGCAGAGTATGTAGAAAATTTAGCTATAGAAACATATTTCTTAAAACCTAAATTTTGGGGCAGATATATGGATGACATTTTAGTTATTTGGAATTACAGGGAATCAGAAATTGAAGGTTTTTTGGAACATTTAAATAATCTGGGAGGAAAATTAATTTTTACAATTGAAAAGGAAACAGAGAATAAGTTACCGTTTCTGGATATTTTGATCCATAGAAATAATAACGAACTAGCGTTTTCAATTTACCGTAAACCGACTAATAACAACCGTTACTTGTCTTTCACATCAAACCATCCGATCCAGATAAAAAGGGGTGTGGTTATTTCTTTAGTTGATAGGGTATTAAAATTAGCATCACCAGAATACATAAGCAATGAACTAATTTTTATTAAGGATATTCCAATAGGTAATGGCTATCAGGAAAATATGATTTCTCAAATAATTGAAAAAAGGAAAAAAAAGTTGACGGAACCAAAAATATTAGAAGAAGATGGGTCAAATCAAGAAACAAATTACATAACTTTGCCTTTTATCATAATATTATCACAAAAATTAAGAAGAGAATTAAAAAAAACATAATATAAATACAGCATTTAAATCAGGACATAATATAAGCTCGTTGTTAAATAAAGGGAAAGACAAGGTACCGAGAAATTTGCAAAAGGGAGTATACAAAATTCCACGTTCTTGTGGTAAATTTTATGTGGGAAGAACGCAACAGATTTTAGAAAATAGGCTACAGCAACACAAGAATGCAATAGATTGCGCTCTAAAACAAAACAAAACACCAGAAACGTTTGAGTCAGCTGTTGCAGAACATCTTTATAATTTTCCTCATCACAGTATTTTATTTGATCAAACAAAAATAGTAGATACGTCTCTAGGACTTTTACAAAGCATCATGGAAATTATAGAAATAAAAAAGATAATGGGGGATATAAAAAAGATAATGGGGGAATAAAAAAGATATGGGGGTATTAGTATCAATAGAGATGAAGGGGATTTTAGGATCAATTCGATTTATAATAGTTTAATTAAAAAGCAGGTTAAATTTTTAACCAGTACTATTTTTGATAATAGTTCGGATAAGAATGATGACCTTGCGGATAAAGGTCAGACTGGGTTAAATGCTGGGAAAGGTAAACAAACTGCAGCTAAGCTTGCAAGCAAACGAATCTGTTCAATTTATAATTCAAACATTGGGTGATGAACCTGTGAGATCTATTTAGGGGTTATGGGCCGGGGGTTAGCTGACCTTTTTTGTTTTAGTTTAAGTATAAATATATTCTCATTTTTTGATAGATGCCAATTTATATTCTGTGAGAAGGTGTGTCAATATAAGCATTCGATTGTATACGGCAGTGAATGGAGTTTGTTTATTTAATATGTGAGTTTTCTTTTCCTATTTATTTATATTTTTTCTTTTGTTTTGTTTAGTATGTTTTTATGTTTATGTAAGAATTTTTTTTTCTTTTGAGAAAGGCTTCCGGATGTGGGGCCGAAATATTCGGAGTATTTGTGTTTAATTAAATGTGTTGTATTCACTGCTTTATAGAAATTAAAACCCGTTTTTCTTGTTTAATTTTTGGTAAATGGAAAAGCAGAGTGGTCTAAAAAATTATTTAAGACTAGGGGTTGCGACTATCAAAAAACTAAAGCCTTTTACCCTTGGCATATATTACAAGCAGATCTTTTGACTCTAGACACGATCTAGACACAGATCTAGAAACGATTCAAAGACGTTATAATAAACCGTAAAAGTATATTTTACTCAAAATAAGTGTTTTAGTTGGTATGCATATGCAGGTCCATTGCAGTCAAAGAGAGGCAATGAAGTTGCTAAAGCCCTTGAATCCATCTTTGAAATAAATTCATATAAAAAATTCAAACAGACAGTGGAAGTGAATTTGTTAATCCCCAAGTAAACAAAACTTAATTTAAATATAATACAATACTCTATCATAGTCACAGTTCTATAAAGACTGCATTGGCTGAACGATTAATACGAACTATTCGACTTTTGATTTCAAGATATTGCACATTGAAAAATACAGCTGCATTTATTCATGATTTAGACAAAATTATTCAGATATAAAACCAACGTCCCCATCAATCTTTGTTCAATACTAGCCCTCAGGAAGTTCATCGTACTGAGAGTACAAATTTCCTTAAACAATATTTTAATGAAAAGGCAGGAAAGAAAAATTTAATGTTGTTGATACTGTTCGAATCAATCGTAAAAGAAATATTTTTGAAAAGGGAAATACCTTGTGGTTTACTGAACTTCTTAAAGTGTCAAAAATCCTAGATACTAAACCAATAACATATCGTGTTAGTGATATGAAAAATGAAGAGATTCTTGGCGGATTTTACGATTATGAATGACAAAAAGTTAAAAACACTGGAATGTATCAAATTGAAAAGGTATTAAAGACTTGAACACATAAGGGCAAGAAGTACAACTCTGATTTTGATTCGTGGATACCCGCTGAAGGCATTCATAATATTTGAAGGTTTTTTTGTGACATCCATGTCCAATGTTTCTGATCCTCTTTATGACGATTTGAATAAGACTAGAGATTTTTGGACAAAACCTTCCCCTTCCATTAAATTTGAGGGAAAGTATGAAGTTTGTCTCGTTAATTCTATTCTTAACAATATATATGATATCCTAAGAAAGGATCGTACACATGATATTAAAATACGACCTTTTGAATTCAGTGGTGAAGGTGCAATGGCAACTTTTGACTCTAATGATTACCTTATTGCTACCATACCCTACAGGGAATACAATAATATGCATGAGCTGTGCGTGCTATCAAAAAAAAACTCCGCTCGTAAAAATGGTGCCTTCCAATTCAGTTATTCGACGGAACAAAGGAGAATTTATATTACCAATCCATTTGGGAATGAAAGAATTTTCATCAATGAGAATCTACGTGAGGTTCTTGGCTGTAACAACTGAATTATTAAGAAAGAAAATTTCAGTGGCAATGACCATGTTATCTATGTTGACTATGTACCCGCCTTCTCTTCGGACCGTTGTATATTTCTTTATGCATCCTTTGTCGAGAGATCAAGAGTTGGTAATACCAATTCCCCCCTCCTACGTGTTCTTGAACGATAAACCTCTAATGACCATATTCATCACTACAATATAAAACACCTTCAATACGTTCCAGTTAAATTTTCGTATTTGGGGCTCTGTCAGTTAACATTAAGAAGCGAATTGGGTGATCCTCTCGCAATAACAAAAGGTTTGGCTGTGATTACATGTCATTTTCAACTCATTCAGTGAAATGGCTAATAGAACTCAGTTTGTAGGTTCTGATATTGATTGCTATGTTGCTACTGTTGGACCACGTCAGTTGGGAAATGGAATGGACTATTACAAGGGTCGTTCGCCAATGTCCGGGTACGGTCTCGGCAGTTGGTTTGCTAAGCTTTATGCTCTACACTACCCTTGGCTAGAAAATATATTGCACCGGTTGCAGCGGATTTTGCGTCCTCTACATTACATGATTGGGGCTCTGGGAAGGATATTAAAGAAAGTGTTTCTCAAAATCTCAGGTCTATCGCAAAATCCTCGGCGAGCGATTGAAACAGAAGAGAAAAGGTTTAAAATGGAGGAGAAAGACCCCATCACTCATCAGTTTCAAGTCAGCCGGGAAGCGTAAAGCATCCAAGAAAGTAAAAAGATGCAAAAAGGATCTATTTTCCTAAGATGACATAGCTACCACATAAAGATTCTCACCCATCAGTCTCCTCATCTCTAAATCTTTTCAATGTGGAAAATGTAGATGTCAGTGTAGAACATGGATACAATGAACAATTTTACCTGCAACAACCAGTCTCTGAAAATGTTCATTTTCAAATTTATTCTAATGAAGACTATTTTATCGATTTGAATTCGACATTTATAGATTTAAATGTCATTGTTAAAAAATCGAACGATGAAAAACCAAATGCCGCCGAGGGGCTATCCTATGAAAACTGTATACTACATAATTTATTTCGAAAAATAAGCGTCTATATAAACGGAACATTGGTGAGTACAAGCAATAATCTTTCAAATTATGCAAGTTATATACAATTCATGTTGATGACACCGATGTCCTATAAGCAGTTGAGGGGTCTGATAATTGGATATGAATATAAAACAAATACTGATACTACCAATATTCTTAGAGAGGCGACAACTAAATATTTACATTTAGTCGGGAAACTAAATCATGAGATATTTAATATATATCAATGGTTGCCTCCTAATGTAAAGATTGATATTAAACGACAACTCGCACCGTCCATTTATATTATGTGAAAAGTACTGCACGCTGCAGCCGATGTAACAGTCTCTCTCACGTCGGCAATACCTCATGTACGAAAACAACTAGTTATGAGTTCTGTGGCTTCGGCAATTGAAAAATTAAGAGCCTCTGGAAATAATATCAAATTGCTCGTGTTCCATACTATCACGAATCAGCGTCATATCGCTACAGGTACGCGTACCTATACCGATTCGTCATTTATCAATAGCGAAATTCCTTCAAAATTGGCATTATCTTTTGTAAAAAGTGCTAGCGCTGTTGGATCATGGACAGATTCCCCGCATAAATTTGAATTATTTGGACTTTCCCCACTTGTATGCAAAGTAAATGGAATTTCACTCTACAATTTATCCTTTGATAAATCCTATTGGACCCTCTATGAATTGATAATACAATCCCTCGATCGAGATTCTCAATTATTCGAAAATGGTGTAGGTGAAGAAATGTTTGTGAAAACGCATGGCATTATTGTTCGGACGGGAAATGTACGGATAGAGTGCACCTTTACTAAGCCATTGAACGAAAGCATCACATTAATCTCGCTAAATCAATTCGAAACTTATTGGGAAATTATTCCTGACGGCAGTGTTTTATTAGACTTGGCGCCATGAACACGGAACAAATAATTGATTTATTTAAGATGGACCCCTATATGTCCAAATATAAATCCTATTGCATACCTTCAGATTTCCTGGAGCATATTCAACACGTTGACAATACCCTAATCATTGTTAATAGCAGTCCATCCAGTGTAAAGACGGGGTATTAGTTGTGCATCTTTCAAACAAGAAGCAATATAGAATTTTTTGATCCGCTTGGCTTGCCGTATACATTCTACAAACCTCATATTAAAAATTTTCTTGAGAAGAGCCGAAACTCTATTATTCAAATCGGAAACGGGTACAAGATTTATCAACAAAAAACTGAGTTTTTCATGCTCTATTATATTTTATTCTTTGAAGTCGTGGATATACTTAAATGGAATTAAATACGTTGACAATCCTCGATTGAATGACTTTCTAGTTGAAAATACTCTTTCTCACCTCTATGATATAAATTTCAGAGCCCTAAAAGTGAAATGCTTCAAAATGTATGTAAGTTTGTTTATTAATAAAATTTTAAATAAACTTAACTCACGTTTAGGGTTTTTCGCAATAAGACCAGGATAAGTATTCTCCCATTGATCACATTTATCATAGTGACAATTGGAGCAATAGAATCCTCTATTATGAGAGTCACAAATCTCTTCAAGACAAGAGTTACGGTCTTTAATTTGCACTGCATATACTCTATGCAATTTACATGGATTGCATAATTTATACTTTTCACTATGCTCATCAGCAAAAGTACAATTTTCACAAGATTATCAGCTGCCCAAAGTATACAAGCATAATGGGCATGTGTAAAACATTTTTTTGATGTTAACTGGTCCACTTCTAAAAACAAACTAAATCTCAAACAAGATCTCCTAGGTGCGTTACAAAATGGCCGTCTATGTAGTGGATAAGAGCAAAACCACAATATCATTTTGTTCTGTCTCAATCAATATATATAAAAATTGAGTAAAAGCCTGGGGGCCACGACACATAAGTCTCAGGCAATAGTCCAGCGATGGAGACTCATTTCTCATTATATTATCAATCATCCTCTTAGTTAAGATTTTCTTCTGCACTGATAATCTTTGAAAACTATCATCTAAAATTAACCATTTCTCCAAAGTAACAAGATCACTTAAAAATTTTTGTCTGTCCGCCTTATTAATTTTAATCCTGACAGTCCTCAATCACCACTAAAAACAATCTGACTCTCAGAAAATAGTTTTTACCACCTGGGAACATGTCTAGACATGATTTTGTCTAGTAACAGGGGAGAGGGTCTGTCACCTAACCTTTGAACTCTTGCCAAGGGCGGGAACGTCACCCAGAGGCAGGTAATTCGCGTGAGGTCAGAGGGCGTGTCCTAGAAATCCTATAGAAAAAGGGAGGGTATCTCCTTGAAAGCAGAGTGGCAATACCACTGCTAGCTCTGGCCACTTGCTCATGTGTCCCACTTCTTGAGCTCTGGGGGCACTTTACCGTGATGCAGCAGTGCAGAATCATCCCAGCTTACGAAATTCATCATACGTTTGGCCCCAAAAAGTCAAAAACGTCGCCTGGTTTCCACACCTTTAAAGGCAGCGATACAGTATGTTCCTTTTCTGGCATTGTAAAGAAGAAAACCTTTTATGTCTGGAGAAGTTATCCCGATGCAACTGACGCGTACTTGGATATATATCGTCTGCATCGACTGCTACGAGACCGTGAACGCCAGAGCGGAGAGCGGACAAGCGAAATCCAGGGTGTTGACGAAGCGAGAAAATTTCTTTTTGCCAAGGGACGGCAGATTGACCACATCCCACCAAGATCTGACACCTTCTTCAGCACACCATACGTGCACACTTTCAGGCTGGCCAAATTCGAGGAAGAGCAGCCGACTCCATTCAGAATCCTCCTCCCCCCTCTGAATTTGGATGGAAGCTCGTAATTGATGAGTGTCATCCTGTCTGGACGATGCTACCCGAGGCTTCCGAGACGTGCAAAGAACTTGTCAAATGTGGCTGCAAGAAAGCCTGCAAGCCACCATGCAATTGCATGAAGGCTTCACTACCGTGCACTGATCTGTGTGTCCCTTTAATGGAGCGTACTACAGATCTGACGCTAGCAACGAATAGGCTGCTGAACCAGGGCACCAACTTCGTACCACTTTCCTTTTTTTCTTATTTTTACCTGTTTTTATTTCTTCCTTCAGTGACTAAAGACATATCTTCAAACAAAAGTTATAGCAGTGCATTTGACTCTTAAAGGAGGGGAAACAAGGGGGGGGGGGCAGTCGTAGTTTTCCGTGTCAAAGCTGTCATCCCCGGTTTCCTTTGCCCAGTATTTGCTACCTACTCCCAGTAGAGTCATCATAACCACCCCAGCTAAAACTGAAAGAAAACTCAGTTTGGAATTCCCATACCCCCCCCGTTTCTCCTTTTTCCCCTATCCAGGATTTAGGACGTAATACTGTACCACTCGATCTTGAGAATGCCTCCTGAAATGGCAAGAACAAACTTAGAGACAGCAGATCAGAAATTTCCCTTCTATAGCATTTCCCTCGGGGAAAATATTTGCCCCTGTTTCCCCCCTCCCGGGACATCCTCTGCACTTTGGCCATGGCATTAAATCAATGCCTATATAAGATTGAATAAACAAACCGAATGCCAATTTGAAATAGACAAAAACAAATATTTCCCGTTTCCCCCCTGTTAGGTGAATTTCACCCCCACCCCACCCCTCCCTTTGATGGTGGGACACTCTAAGCATTTTCATTACTTTGCTTTAATTTCTCTCTAATACCGAGTATACACGCGGAATATCAAGCTAAAATAGGGAAAAGGCATTTTTTTTGGTTTTCCTCCTTTTCGGTGACTTTTACCCCATGCTTCCCCTCTTAAGGTGGTCGGATCGCTTTTGTCCCAGTCTCATTCCAAAGGTCACATCAAAATGCCCCTGTGAACCAACTTTCACATTTTTTTTTCCAAATTTGCACGAACCTTTGACTAAGTGACTAGACTATATCATGGCGATGAACTTTATTTCAAGGAAAAAGAACTCAGTTAAATGTGTTAAAGGTCTTTATATGGACACAGAGTCGTTCAAGAAGGGGACAAAGGTGCGACTGCAATGATCTACCCCAGGCAAAATGGTGGGTGGGGATGATTAATTTTAAAAAATAGGAAACTTTGTTTTCCTGATTTAAAACGAAACATACTACTATCGTCAATTCGTACCTTAACCATAGCCATGTTATTCTCGTACATAGCTCCGGTCACTCTAATATATTTATCTGGCATACCATACAAGAGGGAGCCGGTGGCTACCTCCCCCGTAAAATATACCTCCCCCCACGGAAAATACCCATCCATGGAAATTACTATAAATCAAATTGCTATCTCAGAATTTCATTCTGATGTCTTTGGGAGAAAAAAGGCAGTAAAGGAGGATAGTAGCCATGCATTCTGTTTGGTCACTTAAAAACGGACTTCAACTTTTATTTTTTTTTTTTGAATATGCCATTTCTTGACTTTCTTCGACCCTTTGCTTAAGACGATCATCCATGGGGGAAACTTATTGCAAGTTTTATTTAATTTAGATAAATAAAGAATTAGTCCTAAGGGAGAGGTGAGGGAGGGTGGAGGTAGAAATTGATATGCAATCTCGAGGAAATTTTGGTACGGGGGTTCTATTTTCAGGGGGGGGGGGGGTAAAAAACTTAAAAACGTATCACAAATTTTTTTTATGCATTTTTATTACGTTTTTACTAGTCGAACAAACATTTTCAACCCTCAGTGAGCCTTCAGATAAATATAAAATTAGTTCTAAGGAAGGGGTGTGGAGGGGAGAGGAAGGTAGAAATTAATATTTAATACCTTTGATTTTTCGGAATATTTTTAGTCTATGCTGTTATTAAGAGAGTGAAGAGTAACATTAAACCCAAAAATGTGCAGAAGTTATTCCGCATAGAAGGGACCCTGCCTCTTCCTTATCCCCACCTCCACTTCATGGTTATAAGAACTTTGGAGGATGCTCATTTGATCAGAGATTGAGAATACTTGTCTTTTTTTTGTAAGTCGAAAGTGATTTGACACCAACCAGCCCCTGTCCTAAAATTGTTTCTGATATCTGATCATTTTGTTACCCCTTAGGACATCTGATCGACATTCTGAGGTAGCCTACCTATTTTGTACTGTCTCTTCGGCTTTTTATTTTGCGTGTGGGGGACCTTTTCTTGGGGGGATTATTAAGGGGTTACCCCTGGGGCAATTCCCCAAGGGAACTTCTTGGGGGGGGGAGGGTTAAATTTTCTAGTTTTTATCTGGGGTGGGGAAGTATTTTTTTACCGGAGCATTTTCCAGAGCGGTGGTATCCACGGGGTGGGGTTAAATGCCAAAACTTTATACAAGGATAGGACCTTCCCCAAAGCTTTTCTTTCAGTTGAATCGAACGCTTGCTCATAATCTATATAACTGAGGACTGAAGGGCTTTTATCATAGTATGAATGGAGTAGCCCCTTAGGGGGGGGGGCAATAAGAACTAAAAAATAATCTGTTGTAAAGTATGTTAACCGATTTAAATCTCAGTAAATGAAATTTCAGAAAGGTTGAAGCAAATGGGTAGAGGGAGAAAAAGAAAAATAGTAGATTATAGTGACTATGGAACGCAGACGTACTGTATTTGATAGAAATAGGAAGGTTTTGTTTTTTTAAATTGAGATTTTATATGAGTAATTCAACATAAGAAAAGTTAAAATAGTAAAAGGAAATTAAGAAAACTATGTGAGAAATATAAGAAAGCAACAAATTTCTTTTCTAGAAAATGAAAAAGAAGAGGAAACAAGGAAAGGAGTTACATCAAGAATATCTCAGTATGGACAAAATACCACAGTATAAAAGAAAAAAAAGAAGAAGAGTCTAAAAATATGAATTAGGAAAGGATTTTGTATATTTTTGAATACTATAGAGTCTATTTATTTAAAAAAAAATGGGGGCTTGATGATTTATACACTTCAAAATTTTTTGATCTAAGAGTATCAATTTGGTTGATGCATCCTTTCACCTTCTTTAAACCACACTGTTCTTTCTCGATTTTCCTTATGTCTCATATTCAACCGTTCCTGGAAAGTTTCTCTCAGATTCTCATCCTTGAGTCTACCAACGTCATAGCTTCCCGGAAAGTACTTACCCTTCCTAAATTTCAGCTTTACATTAACTATAGACACTACTAGATGGTGATGTTTACTTATAACATCAATGAACGAACTTCTATATGTCTTAGTATCTTGTATCTATCCTGCCAGTCTCGGTTTTCAATAACATACTCAGTAAGGTCAGCTGTCTTACCCTCATGTAAATACCATGTTAACTTAAGGGCTATTATATGATCGAATATTGGGCTGATTATAACTAAATTGTAATACCTACAAAATTGGAGCAGCATGTTACCATTACTGTTTTTTTTTCCTCCGCCAAATTTAATTAGGCTAGGATTCAATCTATCCCTCTTTCTACCGACCTGAGCATTAAACATCCGTAACAAAATACCACATTTTTACCTGGGACCCTGTCTTTTTGTACCTGTAGCTGTAAGTAAATTTCATCTGAGTCACTAATTCATCCATCAGTCAGTTCTACAGGGGGCATATAGTGGTAAGACTGATATCCTGCACTTTTAGTCACAAACGAGCAGCTGGCATTCTATTATTAATGCTTTCTCAACCTATATAAGACTTAGCAGCTTCATTATTCATCATGAACTACTCCCTGCCTATAGAAGCAATATTTCCTGCTTGAATAAGTAAATTCCATATCACCTAATTTCATGTTTCCTGCTCCTGGAATACAAGTTTCTGAAGCTCCCAATAAATCTAGTTCGAAGTGTCTGAAATTATCAGTCAAAATTTCGATATGACAGTTGTTTTTTAACGCAGTAACATTCCAACTCTCAATTTTCATATTCTTTAAATCATTGAAATTACTATGGCTTCAGAAATAGCAATGGTCCCAGAACCCGTACTGGACAGGGATTATTACATGATCTAAAGTCTAAACAAAGTGCTTAAACTGGCTTAGAACCAGACAGCAAGAAGTTCCTTGCATCTCCAGTTGAATGGAAACTTTGTACAACCCTGGGCCCGTTTTAGCCACAGCATGATTTACCACTCTTGGCGATGCTCTTTTATGAGTCAAAATCCTGCACAGACAATCTCAAGCATATTATCTCTGACTCACTATCTATTCATGCCTACAAATGTTACACTGGTTATGGAAGCAACTTGTAATAGATAACTTAGCTAGGGAGAGGTTTTTCAGCCAAAAAAAGCCCACTAAAGAGACTAAACCCAAAAGAATTACTCATTCGTCAGAATCCGATAAAAATGCTGTGTCATCTTCTAGGCTATACTTTCCTCAAGGGTGCCACTTCTCAAGGTCAATCTCCTGAGCTTTTAGCAGTCACAGTTTTGGTCATCAAAGATCCACCCTAATGGCAGTTTGGATCCATACAAGAAGGAATTCCGTGTTGGGGACAGAGAAGAGAATAGGAACTTATGACGGAGCGGAGACCCCAAATCATAGATATACAGTTGACTATCCACCAATAGGATTTATCAAACATTGATGACTTTTCATCTAATATCCCTTTTACAAGTCGAAAAAGAGAAATCCACCAAGAGGATTTATCAACCATTGTTGAAAAACAGTCTAGCCTTTCCCATCAATCAGTGAGGTCACAATAGGCAGTGAATTATACAATAAATTTCAGAGGCGGTGAAAATATAACAGTTATAATCAAATAGTTCTAGGTAAAAAAAAAACTGTAGGTAAGGAGTTGCTCGGCCCAAACCGACGCTTGGAAAAAGACAATTTTGATAACGATTAACACACAAAAATGCAATTGGTTTAAGTAAGGTATTAAATAAAAAAACAAGTTTTTTTTTAACTGAAAGTAAGGAACGATGTTAAAACTTAAAACGAACAGAAATTATTCCGTGATAATGGTAATAAGCTTACCTAAGCTATCGATTGCAGGTATTGTGTTATCTTGGAACGGTAATTTCGACAGGATATGAAAGGGGCTGTCCGCTCCTCAACGCCTCGTTCTTTACGCTACATTTTTTTATTGTTCAAAAAATAGAGTTGTGAGAAAGTCAAACTTTAGCGTAAAAAGCGAGGCGTTGAGGAGGGGACAGCACCTTTCATATACGGAATAATATCTGTTCGTTTTAAGTTTTAACGTCGTTCCTTACTTTCAGTTCAAACAACTTGTTTTTTTTGTACTTATTTTTCGAACATTTTTGAATTAAAGCAGGGTGTGAGTTTGGCTCACTGTACATAAATAACTAAAACAAAATTTGAATATTAATTTTACTTTTATTCGGTTAAATGGCTTTCTCGAAACTTGTTTATTTTATTTACAAACGTTTTTATTAGTAATAAATATACGTAACTTACGAATTAACTTACGTAACGAACTTCTATATTCCTGTATTTTTGATACGTATATTAGGGGGTTCGCCTCCTAGTCAATACCTCGCTCTTTAAGCTAAAGTTCGAATTTTGTTCCAATTCTTTAAAAGTGACCCTTAATCACAAAGGCCGTTATTTAGAATAAATAGCTCTTATGAAAGTACTAAAAAATCTTTGGCTTAAAGAGCGAGGTATTGACTAGGGGGTGAACCCAATTATGTGCGTAATATTTTCTGTTTGATTTAAGTTTTGATGTTGCTCCTTACTTTCAGTCGAAAAACTTGTTTTTTTATATTTAATTTCTGATCTTTTTTCAAATAATGCTGGGAAATCCGGCGCCCCCTTCATACCAATGTCCCTTCCCCCATGAATACTTCCTTTGTGGAAAGATCCTCCATCAAAACCCCCGACCCACCCACCCCCTCCCCCCTACTACCAGAAAAAATCCCCACTGAAAACGTCTGTATACTTCCCAATAACCAATACTATATGTTAACATTGTATTAAGTTCATAACTTCCAGCCCTCTCCCCAGGGACTTCGAGGGATTAAGTCATGCTAAAGGACATAGTTATCATATATTCGACTATGCTGAATGAAATGGCTATCTCAAAATTTTGATCGGTCGACTTTCGAAAAAAATGAGCGCGGGAGGGGGCCTAGTTGCCCTCCGTTTTTTGGTCACTTAAAATGGGCATTAGAACTTTTTATTTCCGTTCCAAGGAGCCCGCCCACGATATTCTAGGACCACTGGGTCGATACGATCATCTCTGAAAAAGAAAATAAAGACGTATCCGTGACCTTTCTTCTGGCAAAAAATACAAAATTCCACATTTTTGCAGACAGGAACTTGAAACCTCTACAGTAGGGTTGTCTGATACGCAGAATCTGATGCTGTGATTTTCATTAAGGTTCTATAGCTTTTAAGGGGGTTATCTTGTCTCAATCAACGGTTTATCTTGTCAGTGCTATATTCAATTGATGTTTCAAAGTACATTTAGGAATTTTTTCTTTGAAACGTATGACATAGAATATTTTTGTTGTGTTATTTCGTCGTTTATCTTGTCAGTGCTACATTCTGTTGATGTTTCAAAGTGCATTGTGGAATTTTCTCGTTAAAACGGACGACATGGAATATCTTTGTAGTGTTTTGTCATGGTTTATCTTGTCAGTGTTACATTCAGTTGATGTTTCAAAGTGCATTTTGGTATTTTTCGCTGAAACCTATGACATGGAATAATTTTGTAGTGTTGAGTCGTGGTTTATCTTGTGAGCGTCACACTCTATTGATGTTTCAAAGTGCATTTTGGAACTTTTTTGTTGAAACGTATAACATAGAATATTTTTGTAGTGTTGTGTCGTGGTTTATCTTGCCATTGTTACATTCTGTTGATGTTTCAAAGTGGATTTTGGAATTTTTTTCGTTGGACAGTATGACATGGAATAATTTTTTAACGTTGTGTCGTGGTTTATCTTGTCAGTGTTACATCATGTTGATGTTTCAAAGTACATTTTGGAATTTGTTCGT
>JAQQPU010005209.1:0-10996 GCA_029168905.1 Artemia sp. Kazakhstan ARC1039 | reverse complement strand
TATTGTGTTGTGGTTTATCTTGTCAGCGTTACATTCTGTTTATGTTTCAAAGTGTATTTTGCAATTTTTTTGTTGAAACGCATGACATGGAATATGTTTGTAGTGTTGTGTTGTGGTTTATCTTGTCAGTGTTAAATTCTGTTGATGTTTCAAAGTGCATTTTGGAATTTTTTCGTTGAAACTTATGCCATGGATTATTTTTGTAGTGTTGTGTTGTGGTTTATCTTGTCAGTGTTGCACTCTGTTGATGTTTCAAAGTGCGTTTTGGAATTTATTCGTGGAAAATTATGCCATGGAATATTTTTGTAGTATTGTGTTGTGGTTTATCTTGTCAGTGTTACATTCCGTTTATGTTTCAAAGTGCATTTTGCAATTTTTTCGTTGAAACCCATGACATGGAACATTTTTGTAGTATTGTGCTGTGGTTTATCTTGCCATTGTTACATTCTGTTGATGTTTCAAAGTGCATTTTGGAATTTTTTCATTGAAACTTATGCCATGGAATATTTTTGTAGTTTTGTGTTGTGGTTTATCTTGTCAGTGTTATATTCTGTTGATGTTTCAAAGTGCATTTGGAAATTTTTTCGTTGAAACTTATGCCATGGAACATTTTTGTAGTGTTTTGCTGTGGTTTATCTTGTCAGTGTTACATTCTGTTTATGTTTCAAATTGCATTTTGCAATTTATTCGTTGAAACGCATGACATGGAATATTTTTGTAGTGTTGTGTTGTGGTTTTATCTTGCTATTGTTACATTCTGTTTATGTTTCAAAGTGCATTTTGCAATTTTTTCGTTGAAAAGCATGACATGGAATATTCTTGTAGTGTTTTTTTGTGGTTTATATTGTCAGTGTTACATTCTGTTTATGTTTCAAAGTGTATTTTGTAATTTTTTCGTTGAAACGCATGACATGGAATATTTTTGTAATGTTGTGTCGTGGTTTATCTTGCCATTGTTACATTTTGTTGATGTTTCAAAGTGCATTTTGGTATTTTTTGCTGAAACGTAGAACATGGAATAATTTTGTAGTGTTGAGTCATGGTTTATCTTGTGAGCGTCACACTCTGTTGATGTTTCAAAGTGCATTTTGGAACTTCTTTGTCGAAACGTATGACATAGAATATTTTTTTAAGTGTTGTGTTGTGGTTTATCTTGCCATTGTTACAGTCTGTTGATGTTTCAAAGTGCATTTTGGAATTTTTTTCGTTGGACCGTATGACATGGAATAATTTTGTAGTGTTGTGTCGTGGTTTATCTTGTCAGTGTTACATTCAGTTGATGTTTAAAAGTGGATTTCGGAATTTTTTTTGTTGGACCGTATGACATGGAATAATTTTGTAGTGTTGTTTCGTGGTTTGTCTTGTCAGTGTTAAATTCTGTTGATGTTTCAAAGTTCATTTTGGAATTTTTTCGCTGAAACTTATGCCATCGAATATTTTTGTAGTGTTGTGTTGTGGTTTATCTTGTCAGTGGTACATTCTGTTTATTTTTCAAAGTGCATTTTGCAATTTTTTCGTTGAAACGCATGACATGTAATATTTTTGTAGTGTTGTGTTGTGGTTTATTTTGTCAGTATTACATTCTGTTGATTTTTCAAAGTGCATTTTGGAATTTGTTCGTAGATACGTATGACATGGAATATTTTTGTAGTGTGGTGTCGTGATTTATCTTGCCATTGTTACATTCTGTTGATGTTTCAAAGTGCATTTTGGAATTTTTTCATTGAAACTTATGCCATGAAATGTTTTTGTAGTGTTGTATTGTGGTTTATCTAGTCAGTGTTACATTCTGTTTGTGTTTCAATGTGCATTTTGCAATTTTTTCGTTGAAACGCATGACATGAAATATTTTTGTAGTGTTGTTTTATGGTTTATCTTGTCAGTGTTACATTCTGTTTATGTTTCAAAGTGCATTTTGCAATTTTCTCGTTGAAACGCATGACATGGAAGTTTTTTGTAGTGTTGTGTTGTTCGTTTGAAATCAGCAGCGTGATTAACATTAAAATGAATAAAGAGAGGATAATCAATCCCCCCCCCCCAACTGCTCCCAGCTTGCCACAACCAGTGTATCCAGTGCATCCAGTGTAACAGCCAACCTTATTTACCCAGGCAACCTACAATAAAATTTTTCTTATTACCAAGGTTACATTATAGTATCTGTTTTTAAGCTAGGTTTGTTTGGTTTCAGTAAGCGTGCGGGCACGCAAAACAAATATTTCCCGTTTCCCCTTGTTAGGTGAATTTCACCCCACCCCACTCCTCCCTTTGATTGTGGGACACTCTAAGCACTTTCATTACTTTGCTTTAATTTCTGTCTAATACCGATTATAAACACGGAATATCAAGCTAAAATAGCGAAAAGCCATTTTTTTGCTTTTCCTCCTTTTTGGTGACTTTTACCCCCTGCTTCCCCTCTTAAGGTTGTCGGATTGCTTGTGTTCCAGTCTCATTCGAAAGAGCACATCAAAATGCCCCTGTGAACAAACTTTCACACTTTTTTCCAAATTTGCACGATCCTTTGACTAAGTGAGTAGACTATATCTTGGCGATGAACTCTATTTTAAGGAAAAAGAACCTCAGTTAAATGTGTTAAAGGTCTTTATGTGGACACAGAGTCGTTCAAGAAGGGGACAAAGGTGCAACTGCAATGACCTACCCCAGGCACCATGGCGGGTGGGGAAGATTAGTTTAAAAAAGTAGGGAACTTTGTTTTCCTGATTTAAAACGAAACATGCTACTAACGTCAATTCTTAACTTAACCATAGCCATGTTATTCTCGTACATAGCTCCAGTCACTCTAATATATTTATCTGGCATACCATACAAGAGGGAGCCGGTGGCTACATCCCCTGGAAAAGTACCCATCCATGGAAATTACTATAAATCAAATTGCTATCTCAGAATTTCATTCTTATGTCTTTGGGAGAAAAAGGGCAGTAAAGGAGAATATTAGCCATGCATTCTGTTTGGTCACTTAAAAAGGCACTTCAACTTTTAATTTTTTTTTAATATGCCATTTCTTGACTTTCTAGGACCCTTGGCTTGAGACGATCAACCATGGGGGAAACTTATTGCAAGTTTTATTTAATTTAGATAAATAATGAATTAGTCTTAAGGGAGAGGTGAGGGACAGTGGAGGTAGAAATTGAAATGCAATCTCGAGAGAATTTCGGTACTGGGGTTCTATTTTCAGGGGAGGCGGGTAAAAAAGATAAAAACGTATCACAAATTTGGTTTTATGCATTTTTATTATTTTATTTATGCATATTTTCAACCCTCATTGAGCCTTCAGATAAATATAAAATTAGTTCTAAGGAAGGAAGTTTGTGGAGGGGAGAGGAAGGTAGAAATTGATATTTAATACTTTTGATTTTTGGGAATATTTATGGTCTATGCTGTTATTATGAGAGTGAAGAGTAACATTAAACCCAAAAATGAGCAGAAGTTATTCCGTATAGGAGGAAGACTGCCCCTTCTTCATCCCCACCTCCTCCTCATGGTCATAAGAACTTTGGAGGATACTCACTTGATCGGAGATTGATAATTCTTTTCTTTTTTGTAAGTTGAAAGTGATGGGACACCAACCAGCCCCTGTCCTAAAACTGTTTCTGATATCTGATCATTTTGTTACCCCTTAGGACATCTGATCGACATTCTGAGGTACCTATTTTGTACTGTCTCTTCGGCTTTTTATTTTGCGTTTGGGGGAATTTTTCATGGGGGAATTATTAAGGGTGTTTGTATGGGGTGATTGTTCAGTGGGAATTCCTGGGGGGGGGGTGAATTTTTTAGTTTTTATCTGGGGTGGGAAAGTATTTTTTTACTGGAGTATTCTCCAGAGGGATGGTTTCCACAGGGTGGGAGTAAACGCCAAGACTTTATACAAGGATAGGACCTTCCGTAAAGATTTTCTTTCAGTTGAATCACACGCTTGCTCATAATCTATATAACTGAGGACTGAAGGGCTTTTATTATAGTATGAAAGGAGTAGCCCCTTAGGGGGTTGGGGCAATAAGAACTAAAAAATAATTTGTTGTAAAGTATGTTAACCGATTGAAATTTCAGTAAATGAAATTTTTAGAAAGGATGGAGCAAATGGGTAGAGGGAGAAAAAGAAAAATAGTAGATTATAGTGACTATGGAACGAAGAGGTATTGTATTTGATAGAAATAGGAAGGTTTTGTTTTTTTAAATTGAGATTTCATATGAGTAATTTAAGATAAGAAAAGTTAAAATAGTGAAAGGAAATGTAGGAAAACTATGTGAGAAATATAAAAAAGCAACAAATTTCTTTTCTAGAAAATGAAAAAGGAAAGGAAACAAGGAAAGGAATCACATCATAAATATCTCAGTATGGATAAAATACCACAGCATAAAAGAAAGAAAAGAAGAAGAATCTAAAAATATGAATTAGGAAAGGATTTTGCATATTTTTGAATACTATAGAGTCTATTTATTTAAAAACAAAATGGGGACTTGATGATTTAGACACTTCTAAATTTTTTTTATCTAAGAGTGTCGATTTGGTTGATGCATCCTTTCCCCTTCTTAAAACCACACTGTTCTTTCTCAATTTTCCTTATGTCTGATATTCAACCGTTCCTGGAAAGTTTCTCTCAGACTCTCATCCTTGAGTCTACCAACGTCATAGCTTCCCGGAAAGTACTTACCCTTCCTAAATTTCAGCTTTACATTAACTATAGACACTACTAGATGGTGATGTTTACTTATAACATCAATGAACGAACTTTATGTCCTAGCATCTTGTATCTATCTTGCCAGTCTCGGTTTGCAACAACATACTCAGTAAGGTTAGCTGTCTTACCATCATGTCAATACCATGTTAACTTAAAGGCTATTATGTTATCGAATATTGTGCTGATTATAACTAAATTGTAATACCTACAAAATTGGAGCAGTGTGTTACCATTACTGTTTTTTTTTCTTGCGCCAAATTTACTTAGGCTAGGATTCAATCTATCCCTAGTTCTACGGACCTGAGCACTAAACATCCGTAACAAAATACCACATTTCTACCTGGGACCCTGTCTTTTTGTACCTGTAGCTGTAAGTAAATTTCATCTGAGTCACTAATTCATCCATCAGTCAGTTCTACAGGGGCATATAGTGCTATGACTGATATCCTGCACTTTTAGTCACAAACGAGCAGCTGGTATTCTGTTATTAATGCCTTCTCAACCTATACAAGACTTAGCAGCTTCATTATTCATTATCAACCTACTCCCTGCCTATAGAAGCAATATTTCCTGCTTGAACAAGTAAATTTTATATCACCTAATTTCATGTTTCCTGCTCCTGGAATATAAGTTTCTGAAGCTCCCAATAAATCTAGTTCGAAGTGTCTGAATTCATCACCCAAAATGTCGATATGACGGTTGTTTTTTAACGCAGCAACATTCCAAGTTGCAATTTTCATATTCTTTAAATCATTGAAATTACTATGGCCTCAGAAATAGCAATGGTCCCAGAACCCATACTGGACAGGGACTATTACATCTTCTAAAGTCTACACAAACTGCTTAAACTGGCTTAGAACCGGACAGCAAGAAGTTCCTTGTATCTCCAGTTGAATGGAAACTTTGTACAATCCTGGGCCCGTTTTAGCCACAGAATGATTTACCACTCTTAGTCCAGGACTTTTCGGGTTTGACCCGGACAAAATTGCAATATAAACGAAAATGGTACCAAAATGATCAGAAAAAAATTCGGTACAACATAATAAAAGTCCCCATAAATCCGAGTGGGGCGAGTACCCGAAAAACAGGGGAAAGGGGGAAATGCGGGGGAAATTGGGAAAAATGCTGAACCTGCCCAGAAAATAGTTCAAAGTCAGTTTTCTGGGGCTTTCCCATACGCTGATCACGAAACTGACATCTAAAATTCAGTATAGAATAAAAGTACTACGGAAAACGGGGGGGAACAGGAGGAAGAGGGGAAAAAATTTAAAAATACAGGGTAGGGGTAGAAAGCACTTTGAAATATGTTTTCTGGGGTCTTTCTATCTGCTGATCCCGAAATTGACATCTAAAATGAAATAAAGAACATGAGCCCCACCATAACGGGGGAAAAGGGGGAAAGAGGGGAAGAAAAGGGACAATTGAAGTCAGGGGTAGAAATCAGTTTGAAATGTGTTTTCTGGGGTTTTCCTATCTGCTGATCACGAAACTGACACCCAAAATGAAAGAAAGAAAACAAGAACCATGAAAACCGAGCAAAACTGGAGGAAATAACGGAAAAGGGGAAGGGAAGCCTGACTCCCGAGCCAGCTGCTAATGGCTAATAAGTAGGCCTATGGACAAAATAACTCGCTTAAGTATCAAACTTTTACTTTCTTGAATCACAGACATTTCTTACAACCATTTGAATTACTAAACATAAAAAAAAACAACCGCTTGGCAGTAATCACAGTATAAATGATCACAGTGCTTCAGCTATTATAGGTAAAATTTGTACTTTCGAAGGCAATATCGTTGAATAAAAAACTAAAAAAAGAACTTAAGTAACTATAGGTAAAATATGCACTTTTTAAGGCAGTAGAGTTGACTTGAAAAACACAGCATTGATGTCACTAGTCGAGCTCCTCGTCTTCGACAATCTCATTGCCCCTGTTCAAACAGTTGATACCCTGACATTCTCCGTACGCGAACGTACACGCTAATCCATTTTTCTTGTAGCTGCATCGCGAGTTCTCGCAGCCTGTCTTACAGTTGCATCTCACGACACTCAAAAGAGTCTGAGGTGCGGGCAACAAATCGGTCATCACAGGTGAGTATTTATGGTCTCTGAGGACCCAACCCCAGTCAGCCGGGTCGAGGTCAGCTGGTTCCCCTTTCCAACGGGATACCTGGAGGCACACTCGCTGGGAGTCGAATGAAGCTGCAGCTTCGGTTGGCGGAAGCCTTTCAGGCTTAACAAACGCCGTAGTATTTGATGAAGAAACTTTTTCCAAGAAAATTCGATGGAAACTTTTCCAAGAAGTCGCAGCTTAGTGAGATCTTCGTTTGGTCGTGCTTTACACAAGCTGAGGAGAAGATATTCACCCGCTTTCACAATTTCATCTTTAGACGATGATTCATCCTGAAACACTTCGCATTTTTTTCTGAACACTTCGCTCTTCTTCAAAAGAGGTATCACAGCTTGCTTTCCAAGTTGGAAAACTCGTGAGGTCGTGTCACATCCCAAGAGTGCGTGTCCTACCAGAAGTAGCCTGGATACTTCTCCCATTTTTTTTAACTTCGTTGAGGCACCAGAACCGTGTTATCGCTTCTTTTGCGTTCGTTGACGATTCGAAGTAAAGTGTTTTTGCATTAGGCGGGAGGTGATACAAGAGTAGAATCAGAAGGCCAGTGTCGTTGCCAAGAACTATTGTTTCAGAGTTTTCTGCTTTCGTTACGGCAGTCTTCACGATTAGATAGTCAGCATCGTCCTTCGCATGGACGACTTCAAATCCTTTGGCTCTGAGTTTTTCCCCGATGTAGCTTATAATTCGCTGTTTGTACTGAGAGTTGCTCAAAAACTCTTCCTTCTTTTTCTGGAGCTTCATCCCTAAACTGAAATCGATCACTTGATGCTGGCTTCCCTTACACCGTTGGTTGTGGGTAGCATCTTTCGTGGTTGGACCAGCGCTGTATCCATCGAAGACAACAGTAGGGGAGGTACAGCGTCGAGTAACGAAACTAACATAGCTGTCACAGATTGAATCATTGAATCCCTTTTTCCCCTCCCCCCCCCCATTTCCCCGTTTTAGGTTAATCAATTTTTTTATATCATTTTAGTTCTCAATTTCGTAATCACCAGATAGGAATACCCCAGAAAATATCTTTCAAACCGCTTTCTACCCCTACTCTGTATTCTTCTCTTTTCTCCCCTCTTTCCCCTGTTCCCCCGTTTTCCGTAGTACTCTTTTTCTATGCTGAATTTTAGATGTCAATTTCGTAATCAGCGTATGTGAAAACCTCAGAAAACTCACTTTAAACTATTTTCTGGGCATGTTCGGCATTTTTCCATTTTCCCCCACATTTCCCCCTTTTCCCCTGTTTTTCGGGTACTCGCCCCACTCGGATTTATGGGCACTTTTAGTATGTTGTACAGAATTTTTTTCTGATCATTTCGATACCATTTTCGTTTATATTGCAATTTTGTCCGGGTTCGACCCTTTTTTGAGCTAAAAGTCCTGGACTATCTTGGCGATACTTTTTTATGAGTCAAAATCCTGCACAGACAATCTCAAGCATATTATCTCTGACTCACTATGTATTCATGCCTACAAATGTTACACTGGTATAAGGAGGCAACTCGTAATAGATAACTTAGCTAGGGAGCGGTTTTTCAGCCAAAAAAATCCCACAAAACAGACTAAACCCAAAAGAATTACTCATTCGTCAGAATCCGATGCAAATACTGCGTCATTTTCAAGGCTATAATTTCCTCACGGGTGCCACTTCTCAAGGTCAATCTCTTGCGCATTCAGTAGTCACGGTTTTGGTCATCAAAGATCCACCCTAATGGCAGTTTGGATCCATGCAAGCAGGAATTCCGTGTCGGGGACAGAGAAGAAAATAGGAACTTATGACGGAGCGGAGACCCCAAATCATAGATATACAGTTGACTATCCATCAATAGGATTTATCAAACATTGATGACGTTTAATCTAAGATCCCCTTTACAAGTCAAAAAATTGAAATCCACCAAGAAGATTTATCAACCATTGTTGAAAATCAGTCTAGCCTTTCATATCAATCAGTGAGGTCACAATAGGCAGTGAATTAAACAATAAATTTAAGAGGCGGTGAAAATATAAGTTATAATCAAACAGTTCTTGGTAAAAAAACTGTAGGTAAGGAGTTGCTCGACCCAAACCGACGCTTGGAAAAAAACAATTTTGATAACGATTAACACACAAAAATGCAATTGGTTTAAGTAAGTTATTAAATAAAAAAAAACAAGTTTTTTTTAACAGAAAGTAAGGAACGACGGTAAATTTTAAAACGAACCGAAATTATTCCATATATGAAAGGGGCTTGCCTCTCCTCAACGCCTTGCTCTTTACGCTAAAGTTTTTTATTGTTTGAAAAAATAGAGTTTTGAGAAAGTCAAACTTTAGCGTAAAGAGCGAGGCGTTGAGGAGGGGACAGCCCCTTTCATATACGGAATAATATCTGTTCGTTTTAAGTTTTAACGTTGTTCCTTACTTTCAGTTAAAAAACATGTTTTTTATATTTAATTTTTGAACGTTTTGAATTAATGCAGGGTTTGAGTTTGGCTCACCGTACATGAATAATTAAAACAAAATTTACATATTAATTTTACTTTTATTTGGTTAAATGGATTTCTCGAAACTTGTTTAATTTTATTTCCGAACGTTTTTATTAATAATAAATATACGTAACTTACGAATTAACTTACGTAACGAACTTCTATATTCATATATTTTTAATACGTATATTAGGGGGTTCGCCCCCTAGTCAATACCTCGCTCTTTAAGCTAAATTTCGAATTTTGTTCCAATTCTTTAAAAATGACCCCTTATTCACAAAGGCTGTTATTTAGAATAAATAGCTCTTATGAAAGTACTAAAAAATCTTTCGCTTAAAGAGCGAGGTATTGACAAGGGGTTCAACCCAATCATATACGTAATATTTTCGGTTCGTTTTAAGTTTTGATGTTGCTCCTTACTTTCAGTCAAAAAACTTGTTTTTTACATTTAATTTCTGATCTTTTTATTAAAATAATGCTGGGAAATCTGGCGCCCCCTTAATACCAATGTCCCTTCCCCTATGAAAAATTCCTTCATGGAAACATCCTCCATAATAAAAAAAATAAAGATGCATCCGTGATCTTTCTTCTGGCAAAAAATACAATATTCCACATTTTTGCAGACAGGAACTTGAAACCTCTACAGTAGGGTTTTCTGATACGCTGAATCTGATGGTGTGATTTTCATTAAGGTACTATAGCTTTTAGGGGGTTCTCTAGTCTCAATCAATGGTTTATCTTGTCAGTGCTACATTCTGTTTTTGCTTCAAAGTACATTGTGGAATTTTGTCGTTGAAACGTAAGACATGGAATATTTTTGTAGCGTTGTGTCATGGTTTATCTTGTCAGTGTTACATTTAGTTGATGTTTCAAAGGACATTTTGGAATTTGTTCGTAGAAACATATGACCTGGAATGTTTTTGTAGTTTAGAGTCGTGGTTTATCTTGTGAGCGTTACATTCTGTTCATGTTTCAAAGTGCATTTTGGAATTTTTTTCGTTGGACCGTATGACATGGAATAATTTTTTAGTGTTTTGTCTTGGTTTATCTTGTCAATGTTACATCCTTTGGATGTTTCAAAGTACATTTCGGAATTTTTTTCGGTGGACCATATGACAAGGAGTTTTTTTGTTGTTGTGTTGTGTCGTGGTTTATCTTGTCAGTGTTTCATTCTGTTGATGTTTAAAAGTGGATTTTGGAATTTTTTCGCTGAAAGTTATGACCTGGAATATTTTTGTAGTGTTGTTTAATGGTTTATCTTGTTAGTGTTACATTCTGTTGATGTTTCAAAGTATATTTTGGAATTTGTTCGTAGAAACGTATGACATGGAATATTTTTGTAGTGTTGTGTTCTGGTTTATCTTGTCAGTGTTACATTTTGTTGATGTTTCAAGATGCATTTTGAAATTTTTTTGTTTAAACGTTTGATATGAAATATTTTTGTAGTGTTGTTTCGCGGTTTATCTTGTCAGTGTTACACTCTGTTGATGTTTCAAAGAGCATTTTGGAATTTTTTCGCTGAAACGTATGACCTGGAATATTTTTGTAGTGTTGTTGCATGGTTTATCTTGTTAGTGTTACATTCTGTTGATGTTTCATAGTACATTTTGGAATTTGTTCGTAGAAACATATGACATGGAATATTTTTGTAGTGTTGTGTTGTGGTCTATCTTGTCAGTGTTACATTCTGTTTATGTTTCAAAGTGCATTTTGCAATTTT
>JAQQPU010005208.1:35841-48390 GCA_029168905.1 Artemia sp. Kazakhstan ARC1039 | reverse complement strand
CAAAACATATTTTTTAAAATGTACTTCTGCATTTGTTCATTAAAAGCCTTCATTAAACCCAGCACGCCCTATGTTACTGTGAGAGCATTACTTGCTCTTTGCTAAAATATAGGAATGTTTTCAATGACAATAATTTGTAAATTTTGAGGATGATTGCATGTTTTTCTGTAATCTGTGAAGTCAGATTGTTTATGGCAATCTTGCCGTTAAGAAAGGAGCGAAATCTGTGAATACCAACCAAAACTCTAAAACCGGAAATTTGGTAATAATATATACATCGAAAGGATATGCTTCTTATATTGAATCAAAAAGTGTGAAATTTCTTAACTTAAAAGTAGCACAGGGCATATCCAGGATTTTTTTTTCTCGTTTTTTTTCTGGTGTTTCACAAAAAAATCTTTGCAAACGCATCAAAATTTGTTTATATGCATATTTGTTATTTTTTTACCTGTTAGACAAAAATGTTAGAGGAAGGGGGGAGATTCAAACCCGGTAGCCCCTACCCTGGATACGGCCTCTACAGTAACCCATCAAAAGCATTAGCACAAGAAGGTATGCATAATCATAGGCAGCGTAATAGCGCCGCCTAAGTAAAGAGCGATGCGGGCACAATGTATAACTTGCGTATTATTTTTTTTACCAAGGTACTTCGTATAGAAGGAGCTGTCGTAGAAATTTCGGAAGGAAGTGATTTGATTGGAAATGGGAAGTTCTACCCCCTTTTTGAGAGTCAAAAGTAATTGGAGGGTAAACAGCCCCCTTCCTTTAACCATCAATTCCCCAAACACATCCAATCAAAATGTTGAGATCGCCATTTTTTTCATTTCATCCCCCCCAGCCTTTGGGCAAGGACTGTAAGTTTTGCAATCTGCCCATTGTTTACATTTAGTATTTGCTATTGAGAAAGGTGGACAGGTGGACATCTGTGACCTTTCTTGTCCAAAATGAGAAAGGGGATTCAGGTGAACCTTTCAGAGAATGTTGAGCGGAAAATTGAACTAAATCAAAGCACGCTATATGCACGGAGGTTGTCAAAAGGGCCTAATTCAGGAATGACTAAGAGTATTAATTTGGTATTTTGAAATGATACCCGGATGGTCAGTTGACCGAAAAGGCTACATTTGCTCACTACTACTACTACTGCTACTCCGGAGCATCCCGAGTATCATTTCATTGTGGGGGGGACCTTAATAAATTTTTACCGAATTGTTACCTGATTTATGCCGAATTCTCTGCAGAAATCAGGGATTTTGCTAAATTTCTGCCAATTTTACAAAATTTCCACCGAATTTTTAGCCTCAGGCGAAAATTTTACTGAATATCAAAAAAGTTGGGAGTGTTGCGCCCCTCTCCTCTAGGGAAGTCCCTGGACTGCTATTACTACTACTACCGCTACTACAACAACAGCAAACACTATTATTACTACCATTGCTACCACTACAACTACTGCATCTGCAGTGAGCACTGTCAATGCTGTGGATATTGAAGTGAAAATTTGATCAAATGCTGAGCGGAAAGTTGAACTATATCAGAACATACTATGTGCATACATGCTACAAAAGGGTATACCAACAATATCTTTGAAAAGGCTTACCGGATCAAGCTGAAATTTCCAGGGCATCATGAAGAGGATGTTCAAATGACAAAAGGCAACATATACATATTCTTACTGTTACTACTACTAACAACACAACACTGCTACTACTACCACTACTACTAACAACTCACCGCAGCACCAAGCCGCCTGAGGCCAACACAGCTACGCACGCTCCTCCTCCATCTCAATCTATTCAAAGCCTCCCTTTTTACACCCGCCCATGAAGTTCCCATTTCCTTTAAATCGTTCTTTATGACGTCCTCCCACCCCAGACGAGGACGACCTGCTTTCCGTTTATCCCTAGACGGTTGGCCAAAAAGAACAATCTTCGGTAATCTGTCATCCTTCATCCGCACAACGTGCCCTAGCCGTCTCAACCTTTCTTTCATTATAGCCCTAGAGAGCGGTATTGAACCACATTTTTCGTATAACCTATTGTTAGAAATACAGTCTGTCGGCCGGGTACCCAGAACAATCCTTAAGCAATTTCTCTGGAAAACATCTAGCAAATCTTCATCCACTTTTCGGAGCCTTCATGCTTCAGAGCCATATTTGACCGCTGTCATCACTGTAGCCTAGCTTCTAATATTCTAATCTTGGTTTGCAAACTTATCTTCCTATTCTTCCAAACTTTTTTTAACTGTAAAAAACCGCCCTGAGCCTTGGCTATTCTACTTTTGACATCTTCACTGCTCCCTCCATCTTTACTAATAATACTACCAAGGTAAGTGAAGCTGTCCACCTGATCAATCTTTTCATTACCCAACTTGACCTTTTCATCTTCACTTATTCCTAGCCTTAGTAATTTAGTCTTCTTAACATTAATTTTTAAGCCTATTCTAGCACCCTGAACTCGTAAAACCTCTAAAACTTCAGTCATTTTGCTCACACTTTCCTCTAGGGTGCTTAAATCATCAGCATAATCTAAGTCCAGGAGACTTTTTCCTCCCACTGCTACTGCTCCTACTACTACCGCTACTACTATGATGCAAGTACTAATCAGGTTAAGAGTAAAATGGTGAAAATAGACAGTATATTGAAGGAAGTTTGAACTAAGTCAAAACAAACTATGTGCAAGCATATTTTCAAAAGGTCGTGTCTCAAGATTGGATTAGAGTATTAAGTTGGAACTTACAAGGAATGCACAAAGAGGGAGATAAATTACCCAAATGGCAATATGTGCACGGTACTACTACTACTACTACCACTGCTACTATTGAAATTACAGCTTTTTTTGCAACTGCTATTAATGCTTAGAATATTAAGATGAAAATTACAGGAAGTGCTGAAGGGGAAGTTGAACTAAATTCAAATACACTGTGAACATACAGGTTATCAAAAGGGTATATCGGCAATATCCTAGCAACGACTAATTGTATTAAGATGAAACTTACATGCGTATACACCTGTTATAATCCACCAAAGCAATAAACCTTTCTATAATTTTGGTTTGAGTTTGATTGTGTTTTAAGATTAAATGCATAATAATTAAATATATTATTGATTATATAAATTGATTTCTTTGCCAGGAGTCCTTGTCGTTTAAAATCTACCGTATTTTGCTTTATTTTGCATGCAATTTAATTGCTCTTTTTATTTTGAGAGTTTTGCCTTAAAGTATTTAAAAATGAACTTATTCCTATGACAGCATATCCTGAAATATATTCTCTGTCACCCAGCCACAACTGCTATTTTTGCGTCTCCCCCCCCCCCCTAGAAAATTTTCTGGTGGCGCCCTTTTGTCTATTGCACCTACTACTAACGCTAAGAGTATTAAAATAAAAATTTCAGAAAGTGTTGAGGAGGATATTGAACTAAATTAAAACATAATGAACACGCAGGTAGTCAAAAGGGCACATCGTCAATATCATAACAACGTCTAATTGTATTAGGATGAAAATTCCAGGGTTTGATGAGGGGGGTGTTAAACTGACGAAAAGGCAATACGTTAACACTGCTGCTGCTACTAGCACTAGTGTTATTACTGTTAATGCTACCACTAGTCAAACAACTAGAACTACTAGTGTTTCTATAGAGACTACTATTGTGACCACTATTACAAATATTGCTAAGCGAATTAAGGTGAAATTTTCAGTGAATATTGAGGGAGAAGTTGATCTGAATCCCAACACGCCATTTGCATGCAAGACTGATATCGTGCACTTTTTATCATAAAGTGAGCGACTTGAATTATTTTGTTAATACGCTCCAAAGCTAATAAGGACTGAGAAGCTCCTTTAGACATTATGAGCCTTACGCATGCCTAAGTCGGAATTTTTATAATATTATTAAAAAAACTTTTTCCAAAAAAGAAGTTTTTCAAAGAAAAGTAAAGTACTCCATTAAACAAAATTAGACTATTTTGAGTCTGAAATTAAACTCCATTAGACTACTTGATTTTATTTTTGCTCATATTTTGTTTGATGGAGTTCTTTACTTTTCTTTGAAAAACTTATTTTGTTGACCTGAAATGGCAAACTTCATACCATTCACAAAAAATCTGTTTACTTTCTTTGATAGCTTGGATACATTTACGCTATTTTGATTTGGTTAAATTTTAAGAGCAGAAGTAGCCCCGAAAGTTTGAACATAATACCCCAGTCGTTCTTGGGATACTGCTGAGATGCCTTATTGGGAATTAGCATTAACACAGTGCATTTTGATTTAATTTTAAGGCAACATTTAGTTTTTAAACATAATGGGCAAATGGAAGGGTGGGCGTGGGAGGGGGATTAGTAGCCCTCCAATCACTTTCGACTATTAAAAAAGGCACTAGCCCTTTCAATTTCCAATTGAATGAGCCCTTTTGAAGTTTCTACGACAAAGCTTTCAATAAAAAACTTATATGCCTCAGGGCATAACTTACAACCCTTGCCCTTAGGGCTGTGGGTGGAGGGGTCGTCATCCTTAAAGACCTAATTTCCAAAACTTTCAACTACGTTGAATAAAATGGCTTTCTAAAAATTGGATGTGAGACATGATTGGATGTGTTTGGGGAAAAGGTTGGCGTGCAAGGGGGATTAGTTGCCCTCAAATCACTTTCGACTGTTAAAAAGGGCACCAGTCCTTTGAATTTCCAATCGAATGAGCCCTTTTTCAATTTTCTACGACAAAGATTTTGATAAAAACTTTTATGCCCCCAGGGCATCACTTATAACCCTTGCCCTGAAGACTGTGGGGGGAGGGTCCTGCTCAAAGGAATAATTTCCTGAACTTTGAACTGGGTGGAAAAAAATGGCTATCTCAAAAATTGTTATTGGATGTATTTGGGGAAATGGTGGGCGTGGAAGGGGTGTTAATTGCTTTCCAGTCACTTTCTACCATTAAAAAGGGCACTAGTAATTGCAATTTCCAATCGAATGAGCTCTTTTTGAAGTTTCTACGACAACGCGTCCTATAAACACCTTATATGTCCTCAGGGCATAACTTACAACCCTTGCCCTGAGGGCTGTAGGTGGCTATGATCCTCAAAGACCTAATTTCCAGAACTTAAAACTACGTTGAATAAAATGGCTATCTCAAAATTTTGATTGGATGTGTTTGGGGAAAAGGTGGGCGTGAGAGGAGGTTAGTTGCCCTCCAATCACTTTCGACTATTAAAAAGGGCACTAGCCCTTTGAATTTCCAATAGAATGGGTTACAACCCTTGCCCTGAAGGCTGTGGGGGAGTTTCCTCCTCAAAAACATAATTTATATCTAGAAATCAACTACGCTGAAAAAAAAATGCAATCTAAAAATTTTGCTTGGATGTGTTTCGGAAAATGGTGGGCGTGAAAGGGGTGTTAGTTGCCTTCCAATCACTTTCGACTATTAAAAAAGGCACAAGCCACTCCAATTTCCAATTGAATGAGCCCTTTTCGAAGTTTCTCCGACAACTTCTTCGATACGAAGTGCCCTGCTCTAAAGGAAAAAAAAATACATTGTGCCAACATCGTTCTTATATGCCCCCAGGACATAACTTAAAACCCTTGCCCTGAGGGCTTTGGTGGAGTGTCCTCCTCAAAAACATACTTTCTATTCGGAAATCATTTACGCTGAAAAAAATGGCTGTCTCAAAATTTTGATTGGATGTTTTTGAAGGAATGATGGGCGTGGGGGGGGGGGCTAGTTGCCCTCCAGTCACGCTTGACTGTGAAAAAGGGCACAAGCCACTCCAATTTCCAATCGAATGAGCTCTTTTGAAGTTCCTACGACAACTCCTTCGATACGAAGTGCCCTGGTCGAAAACCAAGAAGAAAAAAAAAATACATTGTGCCAACATCGTTCTTTACTTAGACAGTGGGATTGCGCTGCCTTTGATATAAATCACAGAAATTGTTATGGCCTTAAGAAAGGCACTGGGTTCCGCCATACAGGGTAGGGATTAGGAACTTCTTATCGAGTTTACAAAAGTGTTTAACTGCTACTACTACTGCTAACATCCCATCACAGCACCAAGCCGCCTTAGGCTAAAACAGCTACGCAGACTCCTCCTCCATCCCAGTCTGTTCAAAGCCTCCCTCTTTATACCCTTCCAGGAAGTTCCCATTTCCTTTAAATCTGTCTTTATGAGATAATCCCAACCCAGACGAGGACGACCTACTTTCCGTTCAGCCTTAGACGGTTGGTTGAAAAGGACAATCTTCGGCAATCTGTCATCCTTCATCCGCGCAGCGTGCCCTAGTCACCTCAACCTTTCTTTCATTATAGCCCTAGAAAGCAGAATTGAACCACATTTTTCGTACAACCTACTGCTTGAAATACGGTCAGTCAGCTGGGTGCCCAGAACAATCCAAATGCAATTTCTGTGGAAAAAATCTAGCAAATCTTCATCCGCTTTTCGGAGTGCCCATGCTTCATATCCATACTTGACCACTGTCATCACTATACCTTCCAATATTCTAATCTTGGTTTGCTGACTTATCTATTCTTCCAAACCTTTTTTAATTATGAGAAAACACCCTGAGCTATTCTACTTTTAACATATTCAGTGCTCCCACCGTCTTTACTAATAATACTACCAAGGTAAATGAAGCTGCCCACCTGATCAATCTTTTTGTTACCCATCGTCACCTATTAATCTTCACTTATTCCTAGTCCTAGTGACTTAGTCTTCGGAACATTAATTTTCAAAGTCCATCGAAATGATCCGTATATAGGGGGATAGAACACAACCCTCCTTAAATTCCGATTTAATACAAAACCAGCTGCTAACCTGATTTCCTACCTTAAGCGCAGCAGTGTTATTCTTTTACATAGCACTAGTCCCTTTAATATATTTGTCTAGTATACCATACAAGGATAAGACCTTTGCTAAAACTCTTCTATCAACAGAATCGAACGCTTGTTTATAATCTATAAAATTGAGGACCAAAGTTGTTTGGCAACTAAGGCACTATGGCAACTAAGGCACAAGTGAGGTTTTATTTGTTTTAATGCTCTTTTAGAACTGAATAGCTATGAATTCTAGCGATATCATCTGTCAACTGAATTTTAGTTATGCTCTCGGCTTATCCCTGATCGTAGCATAGCTTTCATGACTTGAATATAGAATGAGACGGAGATAGTAGGCTGACACTGCTTGTGGGGGAATTCGAATTTCATGGATAGGGGAGTAGATAGGGATAGTTCGGAGATCCATTTAGTGACCAGGATGGATCCTCCATCTAAACGTAGGTTCTTGAGTATTGTTACTGTTTGGTTCTATGCCAGCTTAAACATTTTTAAATACTTTGATTTTTTTACGGAACCTTTTCCACATTTTCCGACTTGATGATTCCAGTGGCATCAATCAGGGGTAGGGACGAGGCAGAGCGTCTATAGTAAAGTATTGAAAGCAGTATTGCCGTCCGTACTACAACCCTTAACAACTGGTAAACCTCTCCTTACAGAAGGGCGTATTTCCATCACTCCTTAAGAAGACAAGAATAGTTTCCCTCCACAAAGGTGGTCTTCAGGATGACCCGTCTTACTTTCTACACATATTTATTCTTTCGGTATTTTCCAAAGTGTTTGAAAACCTATGAAGTACCAACTTCACTCTTTTCTGGAAGCTAAGGGATTTCTTAACCAATGGCGATTTGAATTCAGATCCGGACATTTGACAGAAGATCCTCTGGCATCACTGAGCCTATTCATTAATAAAGCACTTGACCTGGGACTTTTGTAAGCTGCTATTTTGCTTGACATAGAAAAAGTGTTTGACAGTTTGGGTCATGGGATTCTATTAGGTAAACTAGAGTACATTGTAGTTAAAGGCAAGGTTATACGATGGTTCTGGTCTTACCTTAGTAGCCGACGTGGTTATCATAGGCAGCGCGCTAGCACTGCCTAAGTAAAGAACGATGTGGGCATAATGTGTTTTTTTTGGGTTTTTCTCCATACCCGGGCACTTCGTATCGAAGGAGTTGTCGTAGAAACTTTGAAAAGGGCTCATTCGATTGGAAATTGGAGTGGCTAGTGCCCTTTTTAATAGTCGAAAGTGATTGGAGGGCAACTAGCCCCCCCACGCCCATAATTCCCCCAAACACATACAATCAAAATTTTGAGATAGCCATTTTGTTCAGGGTAGTTGATTTCCAGATATAAAATATTTTTTTAAGGAGGGCACTCCTCCACAACCCTCTGGGCAAGGGTTTTAAGTTATGTCCTGGGGGCATATAAGGTTTTTATAGAAGGCCTTATCGTAGAAATTTCAAAACAGGCTCATTCGATTTGAAATTCAAAGGACTGGTACCCTTTTAAAAAGTCCAAAGTGATTGGAGGGCAACTAGCCCCCTCTCACGCCCATCATACCTCCAAACACATCCAATCAAAATTTTGAGATAGCTATTTTGTTCAGCGTGGTTGATTTTCAGATAGAAAATATATTTTTGAGGAGGACACTCCCCCACATCCCTCAGGGCAAGGATTTTAAGTTATGCCCTGGGGGCATATAAGGTTTTTATAGAAGGCGTTGTCGTAGAAACTTAAAAAAAAGCTCATTCGATTGGAAATTCAAAGGGCTAGTGCCCTTTTTAATAGTCAAAAGTGATTGGAGGGCAACTAGCCCACCCCCTACCCCCACAGCCATCATTCCCCCAAACATATCCAATAAAAATTTTGAGATAGCCATTTTGTTCAGCGTAGTTGATTTCCAGATAGAAAACATATTTTTGAGGAGGACACTCCCCCACAACCCTCAGGGCAAAGATTGTAAGCTATGCCCTGGGGGTATATACGGTTTTTGTTGAAATCTTTGTCGTAGAAACTTGAAAGGCCTCATTCGATTTGAAATCCAAATGGGTAGTACCCTTTTTAATAGTCGAAAGTGATTTGAGGGCAACTAACCCCCCTCTCACGCCCACCTTTTCCCCAAACACATCCAATCAAATTTTTTAGATTGCCATTTTATTCAACGTAGTGGAAAGTTTTGGAAATTAGGTCTTTAAAGATGACAACCCCTCCCCCCGCAGCCCTCAGGGCAAGGGTTGTAAGTTATACCCTGGGGACATATAAAGTTTTTATTGAAAGCGTTGTCGTAGAAACTTCAAAAGGGCTCATTCAATTGGAAATTGAAGGGGCTAGTGCCTTTTTTAACAGTTGAAAGTGATTGGATAGCGACTAACGCCCCTCTCACGCCCGCCATTTTCCCAAACACATCGAATTCAAATTTTGAGATATTCATTTTGTTCAATGTAGTTGAAAGTTCTGGAAATTAGGTCTTTTAGGATGATAACCCCCTCAGAGCCCTCAGTGCAAGGGTTGCAAGTTATGCCCTGGGGCGTATAAAGTTTTTATTGAAAGCGCTGTTGTAGAAACTTGAAAAGAGCTCTTTCAATTGGAAATTGAAAGGGCTGGTGCCTTTTTTAATAGTTGAAAGTGATTGGATAGCGACTAACGCCCCTCTCACGCCCACCATTTTCCAAAACACATCCAATCAAAAGCTTGAGATATCCACTTTGTTCAACGTAATTGAATGTTCTGGAAATTAGGTCTTTTAGGATGACAACCCCCCTCAGAGCCCTCAGTGCAAGAGTTGTAAGTCATGCCCTGGGGGCATATAAGGTTTATATAGAAAGGTGTTGCATAAATTATAGGCAGTGCGATCGCGCTGCCTAAGTAAAGAACAGGGACACTCGATAACGAGACAAGAAACGGGGACTAAGTAAAGAGGAGGACACTCCCCCACAGTCCTAAGGGCAGGGGTTTAAGTCATGCCCTGGGGGCATATAAGAACGATGTTGGCACAATGTATTATTTATTACCTTTTTCATTTAGAGCAGGGCACTTCGTATCGAAGAAGTTGTCGTAGAAACTCCGAAAAGCGCTCATTCCATTGGAAATTGGAGTGGCTTGTGCCCTTTTAATAGTCGAAAGTGATTGGAAGTTGACTAACACCCCCTCCACGCACACCATTTCCCGAAACGCATCTAATCGAAATTTTGAGATGGCCATTTTGTTCAGCGTAGTTGATTTCCCGAAAGAAATTATGTTTTTGAGGACAAACCCCCTTAGGGCAAGCCCTTAGGGCAAGGGTTGTAAGTTATACCCTGGGGGCATATAAGGTTTCTTATAGAAGGCGTTGCCGTAAAAACTTTAAAAAAGGCTCATTCGAATGGAAATTCAAAGGGCTAGTGCCCTTTTAAATAGTCGAAAGTGATTAGAGGGCAACTGACCCGCCTCTCACGCCCACCTTTTCCCCAAACACATCTAATCAAAACTTTGAGATAGCCATTTTGTTGAACGTGGTTTTAAGTTCTGTAAATTAGGTCTTTGAGGATGCCAACCCCCCCCCCCCCCACATCCCTCAGGGCAAGGGTTGTAATTTATGCCCAGGGGGCATATAAGGTTTGTATAACGCGTTGTCGTAGAAACTTCAAAAAGGGCTAATTCAATTGGAAATTGAAATGGCCAGTTCCCTTTTTAATAGTCGAAAGTGATTGGAAAGCAACTAACACCCCTTCCACGCCCACCATTTCCCCAAACACATCCAATAAATAATTTAGATAGCCATTATGTTCCACGCAGTTCAAAGTTCAGGAAATTATAGCTTTGAGCAGGACACTCGTCGAAAGTGATTTGAAGGCAACTAAACTCTCACGCCCATCTTTTCTCGAAACACATCCAATCAATATTTTAGATAGCCATTTTGTTCAGCGTAGTTGATTTCCAGATGGAAAATATATTTTTGAGGAGGATACTCCCCCACAACCCTCAGGGCAAGGGTTTTAAGTTATTCCCTGGGGGCATGTAAGGTTTTTATAGAAGGCGTTGTCGTAGAAACTTCAAAACAGGCTCATTCGATTGGAAATTCAAAGGGCTACTGCTCTTTTTAATAGTCGAAAGTGATTTGAAGGCAACTAACCCTCCTCTCACGCCCATCTTTTCTCCAAACACTTCCAATTAATATATAATTTTTTTTTCTCCATACCCGGGCACTTCGTATCGAATCAGTTGTCGTAGAAACTTCGAAAATGGCTCATTCAATTGGAAATTGGAGTGGCTAGTGCCCTTTTTAATACTCGAAAGTGATTGGAGGGCAACTAGCCCCCCCCCACGCCCATCATTCTCCCAAACACATCCAATCAAAATTTTGAGTTAGCTATTTTGTTCAGCGTAGCTGATTTCCAGATAGAAAATATGTTTTTGAGGAGGACACTCCTCCACAACCCTCAGAGCAAGAGTTTCAAGTTATGCCCTGGGGGCATATAAGGTTTTCATAGAAGGCATTGTCTTGGGAACTTCAAAAAAGGCTCATTCGATTGGAAATTCAAAGGGCTAGTGCCCTTTTTAACAGTCGAAAGTGATTGGAAGGCAACTAGCCCCCCCCCCCATGCCCATCATTTCTCCAAACACATCCAATAAAACTTTTGGGATGGCCATTTTGTTGAGCGTAGTTGATTTCCAGATAGAAAATAAGTTTTTAAGGAGGATACTCCCCCACAACCCTCAGGGCAAGGGTTTTAAGTTATACCCTGGGGGTATACAAGGTTTTTATAGTAGGCGTTGTCGTAGAAACTTCAAAACAGGCTCATTCGATTGGAAATTCAAAGGGCTAGTGCCCTTTTTAATAGTCAAAAGTGATTTGAAGGCAACTAACCCCCCTCTCACGCCCATCTTTTCTCCAAACACATCCAATCAATATATAATCTTTTTTTCTCCATACCCAGGCACTTCGTATCGAAGCAGTTGTCGTAAAAACTTCGAAAATGGCTCATTCAATTGGAAATTGGAGTGGCTAGTACCCTTTTTAATAGTCGAAAGTGATTGGAGGGCAACTAGCCCCCCCCCACGCCCATCATTCTCCCAAACACATCCAATCAAAATTTTGGGTTAGCCATTTTGTTCAGCGTAGCTGATTTCCAGAGAGAAAATATGTTCCTGAGGAGGACACTCCTCCACAACCCTCAGGGCAAGAGTTTTAAGTTATGCCCTGGGGGCATATAAAGTTTTTATAGAAGGCGTTGCCATAGAAACTTCAAAAAAGGCTCATTTGATAGGAAATTCAAAGGGCTAGTGCCCTTTTTAATAGTCGAAAGTGATAGGAGGGCAACTAGCCCCCCCCCCCACGCCCATCATTTCGCCAAGCACATCCAATCAAAATTTTGAGATAGCCATTTTGTTGAACGTAGTTGATTTCCAGATGGAAAATATGGTTTTGAGGAGGACACTCCCCCAGAGCCCTCAGGACAAGGGTTTTAACTTATGCCCTGGGACATATAAGGTTTTTATAAAAGGTGTTGTCGTTGAAACTTCAAAAAGGCTCATTCGATTGGAAATTCAAAGGGCTAGTGCCCTTTTTAACAGTCGAAAGTGATTGGAAGGCAACTAGCCCCCCCCCCATGCCCATCATTTCTCCAAACACATCCAATAAAACTTTTGGGATGGCCATTTTGTTGAGCGTAGTTGATTTCCAGATAGAAAATAAGTTTTTAAGGAGGATACTCCCCCACAACCCTCAGGGCAAGGGTTTTAAGTTATGCCCTGGGGGC
>JAQQPU010005208.1:10958-35741 GCA_029168905.1 Artemia sp. Kazakhstan ARC1039 | reverse complement strand
CCCCCCCCCCCTATGTCCATCATTTCTCCAAACACATCCAATCAAACTTTTGGGATGGCCATTTTGTTGAGCGTAGTTAATTTCCAGATAGAAAATAAGTTTTTAAGGAGGATACTCCCCCACAACCCTCAGGGCAAGGGTTTTAAGTTATGCCCTGGGGGTATACAAGGTTTTTATAGAAGGCGTTGTCGTAGAAACTTCAAAACAGGCTCATTCGATTGGAAATTCAAAGGGCTAGTGCCCTTTTTAATAGTCGAAAGTGATTTGAAGGCAACTAACCCCCCTCTCACGCCCATCTTTTCTCCAAACACATCCAATCAATATATAATCTTTTTTTCTCCATACCCGGGCACTTCGTATCGAAGCAGTTGTCGTAGAAACTTGGAAAATGGCTCATTCGATTGGAAATTGGAGTGGCTAGTACCCTTTTTAATAGTCGAAAGTGATTGGAGGGCAACTACCCCCCCCCCATACCCATCATTCCCCCAAACACATCCCATCAAAATTTTGGGATAGCCATTTTGTTCAGAATAGTTGATTTCCAGATAGAAAATATGTTTTTGAGGAGGACACTCCCCCACAACCAAGGGACACTCCCCCCAGCAAGAGTTTTAAATTATGCCTTGGGGGCATATAAGGTTTTTATAGAAGGTGTTGTCGCTGAAACTTCAAAACAGGCTCATTTGATTGGAAATTCAAAGGGCTAGTACCCTTTTTAATAGTCGAAAGTGATTGGAGGGCAACTAGCCCCCCCAATACGCCCATCTTTCTCCCAAACACATCCAATCAAAATTTTGAGTTAGCTATTTTTTCCAGCGTAGCTGATTTCCAGGTATAAAATATGTTTTTGAGGAGGACACTCCTCCACAACCCTCAGGGCAAGAGTTTTAAGTTATGCCCCCCACGCCCATCATTCCTTCAAACACATCCCATCAAAATTTTGAGATAGCCATTTTGTTCAGCGTAGCTGGTTTTCAGATAGAAAATATGTTTTTGAGGAAGACACTCCCCCACAACCTTCAGGGCAAGGGTTTTAAATTATGCCCTGGGGGCGTATAAGGTTTTTATAGAAGGCGTTGTCGTAGAAACTTCAAAAAAGGCTCATTCGATTGGAAATTCAAAGGGCTAGTGCCCTTTTTAATAGTAAAAAATGATTGGAGGGCAAATAGGCCCCCCCACGCCCATCATTTCTCCAAACACATCCAATCAAAATTTTGGGATAGCCATTTTGTTGAGCGTAGTTGATTTCCAGATAGAAAATATGTTTTTGACGAGGATACTCCCCCACAACCCTCAGAGCAAGGGTTTTAAGTTATGCCCTGGGGGCATACAAGGTTTTTATAGAAGGCGTTGTCGTAGAAACTTCAAAACAGGCTCATTCGATTTGAAATTCAAAGGGCTAGTGCCCTTTTGAATAGTCAAAAGTGATTTGAAGGCAACTAACCCCCCTCTTACGCCCACGTTTTCTCCAAACACATCCAATCAATATATAATTTTTTTTCTCCATACCCGGGTACTTTGTATCGAAGCAGTTGTCGTAGAAACTTCGAAAATGACTCATTCGATTGGAAATTGGAGTGGCTAGTGCCCTTTTTAATAGTCGAAAGTGATTAGAGGGCAACTAGCCCCTCCCATGCCCATCATTCCCCCAAACACATCCCATCAAAATTTTGAGATAGCCATTTTGTTGAGCGTAGTCGATTTCCAAATATAAAATATGTTTTTGAGGAGGACACTCCCCCACATCCCTCAGGGCAAGGGTTTTAAATTATGCCCTGGGGGCACATAAGGTTTTTATACAAGGTGTTGTCGTTGAAACTTCAAAACAGGCTCATTCGATTGGAAATTCGAAGGGCTAGTACCCTTTTTAATAGTTGAAAGGGATTGGAGGGCAACTAGCCCCCCTCCACGCCCATCATTCTCCCAAACACATCCAATCAAGATTTTGGGTTAGTCATTTTGTTCAGCGTAGCTGATTTCCAGAGATAAAATATGTTTTTGGGGAGGACACTCCTCCACAACCCTCAGGGCAAGAGTTTTAAGTTATGCCCTGGGGGCATATAAGGTTCTAATAGAAGGCGTTGTCGTAGAAACTTCAAAAAAGGCTCATTCGATTGGAAATCAAAGGGATGGTGCCCTTTTTAATAGTCGAAAGTGATATGGGGGCAACTAGTCCCCCGCCCCGCACGCCCGTCATTTCTCCAAACACATCCAATCAAAATTTTTAGATAGCCATTTTGTTGAGCGTAGTTGATTTCCAGATAGAAAATATGATTTTGAGGAGGACACTCCCCCAGAGTGTCAGGGAAAGGGAAAGGGTTTTAGTCAGGAAAAGTCAGGGAAAGGGTTTTAAGTTATGCCCTGGGGGCATATAAGTTTTTTATAGAAGGCGTTGTCGTGGAAACTTCAAAACAGGCTCATTTGATTGGAAATTCAAATGGTTATTGCCCTTTTTAATAGTCGAAAGTGATTGGATGGCAACTAGCCTATTCATATGCGTTGTGTCCAGATTTATAAAAGGATATATGTTGTTAAAAATTGCTGCAAATTTTTCTCCAGCATACAAATAGCAGGCCAAACTATAAAGTCTTAAAAAACGAAAATATTTAAACTATTATTTTCTTTTTCCTTGAAAAGACTATGTCAATATAAAACGAACAGAAATTAATTAAAAAACAATTTTTCCACAAAATAAGTTTTTCAAAGAAAAGTAAAGAACTCCATTAAACAAAAAATTAGCAAAAATAAAATCAAATATCTACCAAGCGTAAAACTACCACAAATCAGCATCGATAAATAAATGAAACCCAAAACGAACAGAAATTACAATAAATAACCGAGTCAAACTCAAAACAAGCAGAAATTAACATAATTTTGGCGCAAAACCCCTACGCCTTCCCAAGGCCAGAACAAATTTTGCACTTTACTAAAAAAATACAAATGAATGTGCATTGTCAGTTTAATATACATATATTGATATTTAGTAATCAAAATGTTAATATTATTTGATTTGTTAAAGTTATAAAAGTAAAAACATTTATATTTTTTTGAGTAAAGTGCACACAGCATCTGAAGTAATGTAAATAAGGAAAAACCCAACCAAATAGCTGTATCCAGAAGAAAATTTGAGGGTTTGAAAGCCATTCTCAAAAGTTGAAAAAACTGAAAAGTTTGGTAATTGAGAAATGATTATTCAGTCAAATGTGACAAGTCCTTATCAAAGGATCGGTACACTGAACTAATTTTCTTTTCTTGTTCTATTTCTTCAAAAAAAAAAATCAAAACTTTGTGTAACCCTAAAATAAGTGTCTTAGAAACTGAAAAGAGTGGCGAATACAATCAAATGGCAGTAGTCAAAGTAATATTTAAGGCCTTGAGTCCATCCTTAGAATCTTGTAAAACTTATTAAGCCCTTTTTTTCAGCTGTAAAATTCCTCAAACGTACATTTCCGAAAATAGAAATAAAGTACAAGACAACCAATAAATAGTGAGTTAGTTAAAAGAGCTTAAATAGTCATATCGATTGCAAAAACAAAAAAATTATATAAACAAATTTACTGTTCGGCTTTACAGCATATCCAACAAAATTTAACGAACCCACAGGACTTTTCCTTTTTCTATGAGCAAAACCTAATCGAAGACAGGGCAAAGCTAAAGTTCTAACTAGCAGACAACATGAAAAGTAGAAATGTGCATGGCAACAGCGAATAAAATTATTTTTGCTTGGAGTAATTCGACAACCATGCTTCAATCAAAAACTCTAAGATTTAGAGTTTAAAGCAAAATATATTCTCGTTGGAAGGAGACAAAACTTGAATAACACAAAATAATGAATAGCTTAACATTCCAAAAGACGAATTACTTTAACTTATTCCGACAATCTGGTTCGTGATAAAATAATAATTGTTGGTACTCTACCCTCTTCTGAAAGAAACACTATTATAATTATTTCTCAAAATGAGAGAGATATAGACGGCGTTTAGTATTACAAATATTCTAAATGCGAGTAGATACAAAAAAAATGACAAAATGAAAATAAAATAAAATATAGCGGACATCAATTAAAGTAAAAGCAACCCGAGAAATTCGCTAACAACTCAACTTCCTAAAATTGTTGCATATTGTAAAGTAACAGTTTCGTAATTATTGTGATTACTTCAAGAAAGGGCAAAGACAAGAGTGCTACCTTGTAACATCAAGAAGCTTTCCGGTGATTTATTAATGATTATTGATTCATTTTCAGACTGTGTCCAAGGCTGAAAATGGATTTTCATGGCAACAAATGGCTACAATATTGCTTCTTAGTGCTAATTAATAATGTGATAACATGTTTCTTTTACTCAAACGCTCAGACAGACAATTTAGTGATACAAACAACACATGGAAAAGTCCGTGGAGCAACAAAGGCAGCTGCAACAGGGAAACTTGTCGATGTGTGGGGCAGTATCCCATTTGCAAAACCTCCAGTTGGCCCACTTCGTTTCAAACACCCCCATCCTGTAGAGCCATGGGATGATATCAGAGACGTGGATAGTCTCCCAAACTCATGTTGGCAGACTATCGATACAACCAATGGAGACTTCATAGGATCAACTATGTGGAACGCAAACACTGATTTGAGTGAAGATTGCTTATATTTAACAGTTACAGTGCCTCGTCCGAGACCAAGACATGCTGCAGTGATGGTGTGGCTTTTTGGTGGAGGTTTCAGTACTGGTTCAAGCACACTCGACGTGTATGACCCTCGTATTTTAGCATCAGAAGAAAATGTTATTGTAATCTCGATCCAATACAGACTTGCTGCACTGGGTTTTCTTTACATGGGCACTGAAGAGGCTCCTGGTAACGCTGGGATGTTCGATCAGATTATGGCACTGGAATGGATAAGAAACAATATTCATGCTTTTGGGGGAAATCCTCATAATGTTACACTTTTTGGCGAGTCAGCTGGTGCAGCTGCTATAGCCCTTCAGATACTATCACCATTAAGTAGAGATATGTTTAGTCAAGCTATTCTTCAAAGCGGAACTCCAACCGCTCCTTGGGCAATTATATCAAAAGAAGAAAGTTTAAGAAGAGGCAAAGAGTTGGCCAGGAACGTGAAATGTACAGACGACCTTGAAGACATTTCAAAGGTAATTGATTGTCTGAGAGAAACCAATGCCTCAAGATTAGTATATGAAGAACCAACTCAACAACATGTAGTCGCGTTTACATTCGTTGTTATTGTAGATGGAACATTAATTGACCAACATCCAACACAGCTAATTGCTGACAGTAACAACTTAAAAAGAATGAATCTTTTGCTAGGATCAAACGCTGAAGAAGCTACTTTCTTCCTAAGCTACTTCCTTCCTGATATGTTTCCAAACAATGAAAGCGTAACGCTGACAAGAGGTCAGTACTTGGAAGCTGTGGACAAGGTCAACAGGAATCTAAACTGGAATAGGGATCTCAATCTAGCTGGAAGGCAAGCAGTTATTTTTGAGTATACAAATTGGCTAAATCAAGATGATCCCATATATAACCTCGATGCTGTTGATAAAATGGTGGGAGATCGTCAATTTGTATGTGGGGTTAATGAATTTGCACAAAGATTTGCAGAAGTTGGCAACAGTGTCTATATGTATTATTTTACTCACCGTTCCTCAATTCACCCGTGGCCTAGCTGGATGGGTGTACTCCACGCTGATGAAATCAATTTTGTATTTGGTGAGCCTTTGAATCCAGAAAAAGGTTATAACAAAGACGAAGTTGACTTTAGCAGGAAAATAATGAGATATTGGGCAAATTTTGCAAAAACAGGGTAAGTGACATTTTTATTTTCATTGGTCTTTAGACACAGACACCAAAATTTTGAAATAAAAAAAAATTAAATTTTATTTTTAAACTGCAAAATTTAAAACACAATTTAGGATAGGTTATGGAAGTTATTTCAAATTTTAGATATAGTTGCGAATTAGATTTTTTCTACTCTCTGAGTTCTTATTAATCCTAAAGGAGGAAAATCAAGCGTTCTTGTCATTAATAAATTTCCGGCATTCATTAACATCGTTTGCATCCTGCTTTCCATAATTATTCAATACAGTTTTTGCAATTGTTTTCGTCTTTAATTATTAAAAAAAGTTAAACGTTCCAGGCTTGTCTGGCTTATTCAGATTCATCCTGACAAGACACAATTATTGGAAACCAGAGTAGCTATAGAAATAGAGCTTTATCTAAACTATGCTCCAGCTTTTGTGACCAGTCCGTGCATTTTTGTGCCGGTGTTAGTAGAATCTTTAATAGCAGCGATTTACGACGGATCAAGAAAGACTATTATTTTAATGGTGTTATTTTGATAAAAGCAATACTATTATAAACTAGAAATTATCTGAAATTTTCGCTTAACCTCTCCCAAACTTTACCGTAAATTAATTACTTTATATTCAGCAGAATCATTCATATATTTCAGCCATAAGGGTCTAAATAATGCTGCGTTAACTCTTGATCTATTCCACGGTGTTTTTACCTTTTTTTCATAATTAGCTTCATTTTCTCGTGTTTTTCTTTCGGTTGATGTTTTTCAATAATTTTTGTGTCTTTGATGATTTTTATATCTTTTGATGATTTTCTCCTTCTTTTTATTTACTCCATTTTTTTCTTTTAATATTTGGTAAGAAATAATAAGGTGCTTATGTGTTAATAATACACACTCAAGAACTTGTTTCGTGAACATGAGACAATAACCGGTTTTCTATAACCGGTTGAGACAATAACCGGTTGTTTATACCAGACAATTAGCTTCGTTCGGTGCGAAACACGCTTATAGCTATATTTTGATTAAATATTAAGTTGATATTTTGGTTAGGTTAGTTTAGGTTACGTATTTAATATAGTGCGGTTTGAGCGCCCCTCCCCCCTTCCATAATTCTTTGTTGTAGTTTACATAATTTTTTTACTAAAGTATTGTTTTTTCATATTGTTTGGTTTTATTTCATTAGCATTCACCAAACTTCTTTCTCGAGTGTGTATTATAGAACACACAAGTAACAATAATAATTTTTTGCTATTGAAGCAAAATAACGCTTTTTTCTTATTATTGCCGAAACAGCTTGCCAGTTTCATAGATCTAATTACCTTTCAATTTAAAATTAAAATAATTTTAAAACATATTAACGGGTAGAACTTTTCATTTTATTCTGTCTTACCTCTTTTTCCTAAACACTCAATGAAAGCAAGCCTCAATATTTTTTGTTCTTTTACACCCTCCATGAAAGAAATTACTGAAAGGTAAATCGAAATACCAATAAGAATTGTGCTGAAAAACTATAAAGCCATATGAAAAAACTCACGATAAAAAAAGAAATTAAAAAAAAAACAGAAGGAAAATGAAAAGATATAAGATGTGTTTTCAAAATTTTGCAAAATTGGGAACAAGATAAAATGTATGATTTTATTATGTGGATTAATAAGATCCCAAAAGGCAACTATGTACCTTGGTTACGTCAAAGTTAACATAAACCAAGGAAGATCATGTTTAACTTGGGTATTTCAAAAGTATTTAGGAATATTCAAATTAATAAACCAATCTGAATCATATAAGGAATTTAAATTTCAACGAAATTGTAATGGAAATCTATTGCATATATTTCGAGGTACATAATAAAAGTTAATAGTTAACAAATTTTGAGAACACTTAAACACAGACTTGCCCTTGCCTATTAAGTTGATGTTTAGATATAGAAAGTTTTTTATTTGACCAGTCTCGGTAGTTCGCAAAAATCCTGTTGCCACGGCTCATTTTCTTACCTTTTTTACATTAATTAAAGAAAAACTTTCCGAAAAAGATGTTTTCTAAAGAAAAGTCCCATATTAAACTTAGGATCAGAAGAAATAGAAACCTGCAATAACTCAAACTCAAAACAACCAGAAACTACTATCATAGAATAAATGAAACCCAAAACGAACAGGAATTTAATAAACAATCATGGCAAAAAAAAAACTTACGGCAGGTACTAATATAAGTGAAAAAACAAATTTAAAAACGAGTAAAGCTTAAGTTGAATATGAAAATCAAGTTTAAAACGAACAAAAATATTTTGCTATTGAGGCATAAATGAAACCCAAAACGAACAGAAAATAAATAAACAATCATAGCAAACAAACAAACAATAGTTACTAATATAAATGAGTAAATAAATCTTAAGACGAGTGAAACGTAAATTCAATGTGCAAATCCAGCTTGAAACAAACAAAAATCTCTACAAAGAAGAGTTTGGGTTTTGCCCCCTTGTTTCGCTATGAAAGTCTAAAACCAACTGCTTCATTGGCGCTTTCCTGAATTAAACAAGAAAAACAAGTTTTTTATCCGAAAGTAAGGAATGACGTTAAAACTTAAAACGAACAGAAATTATTCCGTATATGAAAGGGGCTATCCCCTCCTCAACGCCTCGCTCTTTACGCTAAAGTATTTTTTTGTTTAAAAAAATAGATTTGTGAGAAAGTCAAACTTTAGCGTAAAGAGCGAGGCGTTGAGGAGGGGACAGCCCCTTTCATATACGGAATAATTTCTGTTCGTTTTAAGTTTTAACGTCGTTCCTTACTTTCAGTTAAAAAAAACTTGTTTTTTTAATTTAATTTTTGAACATTTTTGAATTAATGCAGTTTTTGATTTTGGCTCACAGTACATGAATAATTAAAACAAAATTTGTATATTAATTTTACTTTTATTTGGTTAAATGGCTTTCTCGAAACTTGTTTAATTTTATTTACGAACGTTTTTATTAGTAATAAATATACGTAACTTACAAATTAACTTACGTAACGAACTTCTATATTCATAGATTTTTAATACGTATATTAGGGGGTTCACCCTCTAGTCAATACCTTGCTCTTTAAGCTAAAGTTCGAATTTCGTTCCAATTTTTTAAAAATGACCCCTTAAACACAAAGGCCGTTAATTAGAATAAATAGCTCTTATGAAAGTACTAAAAAAATCTTTGGCTTAAAGAGCGAGGTATTGACTAAGGGGTGAACCCAATCATACACTTAATATTTTCTGTTCATTTTAAGTTTTGATGTTGCTCCTTACTTTCAGTTGAAAAACTTGTTTTTTTTAATTTAATTTCTGATCTTTTTCTTTAATAATAATGGGAAATCCGGCGCCCCCTTCACAGCAATGCCCCTTCCCCTATGAAAACTTCCTTAATGGAAAGATTCTTCCATATTACCCCCGAGCCCCCCCCCCCCCCCCACCTACTAGAAAAAAAACACCCGTGGAAACGTCTGTATACTTCCCAATAGGCAATACTATACGTTAACATTGGGTAAAGTTCATAATTTTCAGCCCTCCCCCTTGGGAATTCGGGGAATTAAGTCATCTTAAAAGACATAGTTATCATATTTTCGACCATGTTGAATAAAATAGCTATCTCAAAATTTTGATCGTGTGACTTAGGAAAAAAAATGAGCGTGGGAGGGGGCCTAGTTGCCCTCCATTTTTTGGGTCACTTAAAAAGAGTGCTAGAACATTTAATTTCCATTCCAATGAACCCTTCCACGATATTCTAGGACCACTGGGTCGATACGATTACCCCTGGGAAAAAAAAACAAATAAACACGTATCCGTGATCTTTCTTCTGGCAAAAAATGTGAAATTCCACATTTTTGTAGATAGGTGCTTGAAACCGCTACAGTAGGGTTCTCTTATACGCTGAATATGATGGTGTGATTTTCATTGAGGTTCTATAACATTTAGGGGGTCGTTCCCCCTTTTTTTCTAAAATCAGACAAATTTTCTGAGGCGCGTAATTTTAATGGGTAAGACTAAACTTGATGAAACTTATATATTTGAAATCAGCAATAAAATTTGATTCTTTTGATGAATATATTGGTATCAAAATTCTGTTTTTTAGAGTTTCGATTACCATTGAGCCGGGGTCACTCCTTACTTACAGTTCGTTACCACGAACTGTTTGAAACTATATGTGTCTTGAACAGTATTGAAAAGGACAAATAAAATCAAACTGAATGTTTGATATATAATGCTATTAATTGTTGAAAGATCATCAGTTCAAGATTTTATTTCACTGTAATTTTATTTTCATTTTCAATGCTGCAATAAATGGAAAAGAAAATATTTGTAACATAATTTGTTTTCAGTGAAGCACCAATGACGTAGTAGCCTTTAGACTTTTACAGTTAGGGAAGGGGGCAGTATCCAAACTCTTGATTTTAGTAAAGCTATATTTGTCTTAAACAGTCTTGGAAAGAACTAATAATATTAAACAAAATGTTTGATATATCATGATATTAATTTCTGAAAGCTCATTACTTCAAAATTTAATTTTACTGTAATTTTTTATGTTTATTTACAATGTTGCAATAAGTACAAAAGAAAATATTTGTAATATAATCCGTTCTCAGTAAAGTGCCAATGGCATAGTAGGTTTTAGTACTTTATAGTCAAAGGAGGCAAAACCCAAACCTTTTTTGTAGATTTTTGTTCGTTTCAAGCTGGATTTGCATATTCAATTTAAAATTCCCTCATTTTAAGATTTATTTACTCATTTATATTAGTAACTATTGTTTGTTTGCTTTCTATTATTGTTTATTTAATTCCTGTCCGTTTTGGGTTTCATTTATGCCTCAATAGCAAAATATTTTTGTTCGAATTAAGCTTGATTTTCATATTCAATTTAAGCTTTACTCGTTTTAAGATTTATTTTTTTCCTTTACATTAGTGCCTGTTGTATGTTTTTTTCCTATGATTGTTTATTAAATTTTTGTTCGTTTTGGGTTTGATTTATTCTTTAATAGTAATTTCTGGTTGTTTTGAATTTGAGTTATTGTAGGTTTCTATTTCTTCTGATCTTAAGTTTAAAATGACCTTGGCTTAATGGCATTTTTTTTTAGAAAACTTCTTTTTCTGAAAGTTTTGCTTAAATTAATTTCTCTTCGTTTTTGATTGCCAAAGTTTCAAGTCTTTCAAAATTCCCCATTTCAAAATATTTTTTTTTATTCCAAAATAAATTAACGGTTTTGGTTAGAACTAATTAATTAGACTGAATATCGGATTTATAATGATATTAATAGCTGAAAGCTCACCAGCTCAAGAACTGTATCACCCAAGCCGGATTTAAAGCTTTGACGCCTCTAGGCTTAAGCGCCTTTGCCGCTCCGCTTTTTTGGGAAATCCCAAAAATTCAGGCTTGGGAATTTTTGGGAAATCCCAAATTTTTTGGGAAATCCCAAAAAATTCGGGAATATTGAAAGCCGCAGGGCCTAGTGGGCCTATTGCTAAATCCTGATAGAGTTTCACTGCGGTTTTTATTTTAGTTTCATTGTTGTAATAAGAACAAAAGAAAATATTTGTAACATAATACCTTTTAGTAAAGGGCCAAATACGCAATGGGTCTTATACTTTTACCGTTAGATAAACGGACAGTAACCATATTCTAGTTTGTAGTGAAGACACGATTCAGTAGAGGTACATAGCCCCTACTCCCTGAAGATGACTGCGGTCTAACAACCAATCTTTAATTCAATTCCCACTTGTATTTGAATACTGTTCTCCCAATTATTATAATAAGAAAAGGTAAACAATTTTAGCAGAACTTTGTAGCCACTTAAGTAAGAGAATGATAATTCTAAGTAAGCGAATTGGTTATTTAAGTAAGAGAATGATACTTTTACCATTTGGAAAACGGGCAGTAGCCATATTCTTATTTGTAGTGAAGACATCATTTATTAGAAGTACATAACCCCAATTCTTTCTGAAAGAATTGGAGAAAATACTTTTGGAAATTTTTTTTTAATTAATTTTGCTTGTTTTTGTATTGCAAGAAGTTTCAAGTTTTTAGAAAACTCCTTATTTCAAAATATGATTTTTTTTTTCAACATGAAATTTTCATCAAAATATCAAAATTAGTATCAAAGTAACAACATCAAAGAACCAAAGTATCAAAGTAAAGAAAAGACCAAAGATAACAAGGTATCAAAGTAAACAAACTATCAAGGTAACAATAAGCAACTTGCATAACTTATAGCCCTTGCACCGTAAATCAAAGTTACCATGTAAATCACTAAATCAAGTATCAAAGTAAACAAAGTGTCAAAGTAACAATAATTAAATCTGTAGCTCAGTCATTTCCCCATAGCTAGGAGGGGGCGTCAACCCCGGAAGCACAGTTATTTGGCCTTTGAACTACTTTGAATAAAATGGCTGTTTCAAAATTTGACCGAACACCCTTTATAAAAGTGGGGCGTGGGCTAGTTGGCCATTGATCCCTTTTGACTCTTAAAAACGAGTTAGAAGTTTCAATTTCCGATCAAATCAGCCTTCTCTAAAGTTAGTGCGACCACCCCTTCCACAGAGCCTTATATTCTAATAACGGGCAACTTACATGAGTTAAGTTTCCTTGCCATGGGGGCTAGGGAAGATTTCTCAACCCCTAAGCTAAACTGATTTGAATTTTGAACTATTTTGAACAAAATGGCTATTTCAAAGTTTTGATAAGATGCATTTGGAGAAACAAGGCACGAGGGGGTTAAGAGGCTTGTTACTTTTTGATCACTTTTGATTCGAAAGAACTTGAAACTTACATAATTTACATTCTTGTCCCGGGTGCTAAGGAGGATTTCTCAACCCCTAATTTATAGTAATTTGAATTTTGGACAGATTGAACAAAATGGCTATCTCAAAATTTCTATCGGATGAACTGGGGAAAAAGGAGTGTGTGTGTGGGGGGGGGGGGGAGTAGATACCCTTCGATCACTTTTGATGCCTCTTAAAAAGGTAGCTAGAACTTTGAATTTCCAATCGAACGAGCCATCTCTGAAGTTTATACGACCACCCCTTATATAAAATAATAAACTCGCGCTGGCCAAGCTCCACTCAACTTTTTGTGACCATTCAATTCTTTTTACTTCTGGAATTTTTCTCCTTCTTAAGAAAAATGAGTTAAAAAGAATCCGGATTAATTATTTTAGATTTTGTAAATTTTTGTTGTTTCTTCCACCTTGGACGAAAAACTGTGTAATTATTAATAAATTTTCTTGTTCATAATATTACTGAAAAACTGGAAGCACTACACGGAAAACTTTCAAATACTGCTTGTATCCGTTTTTCTCCGCACCATCACCTTATCAGGTTTTTTCAGTCGTAAGTTATTTTTCTGTTATTTGTTTAGTTGTTTTTCTCTGTTTGGTCACTCCACATTTTTTAGTATTGTAAAGAGTGAGTAAAAATCAAATAATGATAATAATAATGACAGCTTGTGTCCATATTTCTGCATATTACTGCTTATTAGATTCTGCAAGTCGTGAGTTTTTTCTCTCTCTTCTTCTTTTCCCTCCCCTTTCATGCTATTTCTCTTTTATTTTAGTTTGTTTTAAATTTTTATGTGTTACACTGTAATTGGTAATCTTTGATTTCTATATTGATTTGTGTTGCATTTTATGTGTTTTCCTCCTGATACTCCACGTATTGTACCTCTGTACAGTGTGGGTTAGAAATAAATAATAATAATATATAACCTTATGCCTTCGGGGCATAGCTTACAACACTTGATCCCCGGGCTCTGGGGAGATGTGTCGACCCCGGAGTTGTTTATTTGATCTTTAAACTATTTTGAACAAAATAGCTATCTCAAAATTTTTATAGGACGCATTTGGGGAAAAAGAGCCTTGGGAGGGGGGCTAGTTGCCCTCCGATCACTTTTGACTCTTGAGAAGGGTACTAGAAATTATTATTTACGATCGAATAAGCCCCCTCTTACGAACCTTATCCTGCGGGTATGGGGGGTTTGTCATCCTCAAAGAAAAAATTTCAAGAACTTTCAAATACGTTGAACAAAATGGCTACCTCAAAATTTTGATTGGATGTATATGGGGAAATAGTGGGTGTGAGAGGGGGGTCAGTTGCCCTTAAATCATTTTAGACTATTATAAAGGGCACTAGCTTTGTTAATTTCCAATCAAATGAACCCTTTTCAAAGTTTCTCCGACAATGGTTTCTATACAAACCTTATATGCCCTCAGGGCATAACTTACAACCTTGCCCCGAGGGCTCTGAGGAGGTTATCATCCTCAATAAATAATTTCCAGAACTTTCAACTACGTTAAAAAAAATGGCAATTTCCAAATGTTGCGGGCTTTTGTTTGGGGAAATTATGGGCGTGAGAGGGGGGTGAGATGCTCTCCAATCATTTTCAACTATTAAAATGGTAACTAGCCATTTCAATTTCCAATCGAATGAGCCCTTTTTGAAGTTTCTACGACAACGCTTTCTATAAAGACTTTATATGCCCCCCAGGAATAACTTACATCCCTTGTCCTGGGGGCTTAAGGGAGGGGGGGGGGGGTTGTCATCCACAAAGACCTAATTTCCAGAACTTTCAACTACGTTGAACAAAATTGCTATTTCAAAATTTTGATTGGATGTGTTTGGGGAAATGGTAGGCGTGAGAGGGGGTTAGTTGCCCTCCAATCACTTTCAACTAGCAATAAGGTCACTAGCCATTTCAATTTCCAATCGAATAAGCCTGTTTTGAAGTTTCTACGACAGCGCTATCTATAAAAACTTTAAATGCCCCCAGGGCATAACTTACATCCCTAGCCCTGAGGGCTGGGGGGGGGTTTGTCATCCTCAAAGACCAAAGTTCCAGAACTTTCAACTACGTTGAACAAAATGGCTATCTCGAAATTTTGAATGGATGTGCTTGGGGAAATGGTGGGCGTGAGAGGGCGGTTAGTTGTCCTCCAATCACTGTCAATTATTAAAAAGGTCATTAGCCATTTCAATCTCCAATCGAATGAGCCCTTTTTGAAGTTTCTACGACACCGTTTTCTATAAAAACTGTATATGCCCCAAGGGCAAAACTTAGGCTACATCCCTTGCCCTGAGGGCTGTGGGAGGGGGGGGGGGGTTGTAATCCTCAAAGACCAAATTTCCAGAACTTTCAACTACGTTGAACAAAATGGCTATCTCAAAATCTTGATTGGATGTGCTTGAGGAAGTAGTGGGCGTGAGAGGGGGGTTAGTTGCCCTCCAATTACTTTCGACTATTAAAAAGGGCACTAGCCCTTTGAATTTCCAATCGAATGAACCTTTTTTGATGTTTTTACGACAACTCTTTCAAGAAAAACCTTATATGCTTCCAGGGCATAACTTATAACCCTTGCCCTGAGGGTTGTGGGGGGAGTGTCATCCTCAAAAACATATTTTTTATCTGGAAATCAACTACGCTGAACAAAATGGCTATCTCAAAATTTTTATTGGATGTGTTTGGGGAAATGGTTTGCGTGGAAGGGCTGTTAGTTGCCCTCCAATCATTTTCGACTATTAAAAAGGGCACAAGACCTTTCAATATTCTATCGAATGAATCCTTTTTTGAAGTTTCTACGAAAAATCCTTCGATACAAAGTGTTCTGCTCTAAAGAAACAAATAAATAAATAAATACATTGTGCCAATATTGTTCTCTACTTAGGCAGCGCTATTGCGCTGCCTTTGGCTATTTCGATTTAGCACATTTTCAAAATGTGGATCGTGTTCCCAACTTAACCTTTTCGTGTATAGGGGCTCGTTTAGCATAAGGACGTATGGATGTGAGTTTTAAGCCTTTTAGAAAGAAAAATTTTTGTGAGGGAAACAATTTTTTTAGCGTTGAAGTTCTCTTGGACCAAGGATTTGAGAAGAGAAGTCTTCCAGCTGTTCATAAAAAAAAAAGTTTCAGGTCCTTTTCGGGTCCAGTTTTTAGAGGGGTCATGTCCTGAAACTAATTTTTTTTATATTAGTCATTTCTAACCTTGGGAACTATCCGCTACAAGTTTACAATTTATCAGGGACAGCAGTATTTTCGGCCCATTTTCTGGCCCTGCAAGAACTCCTTCAAACCAAACTTTTGGCCCCCTTAGCCCAGGCAAAGATCCTTAGAAGACTAAAGCCAATAGGAAAAAATCTTAGGGACTTTAACACTACTTGCAGTTTCATCCTTCAATCCGTTCAGAAACAAAAAGTTTATGCCCTGATTTGTGCCCTACTATCTTGAGCTATCATAGGCAGCGCAATATCGCTGCCTAAGTAAACAACGATGTTGGCACAATGTATTATTTATTTTTTATTTTTTTTGGTTTTAGACCAGGGCGCTTCGTATCGAAGGAGTTGTCGTAGAAACTTCGAAAAGGGCTTATTCGATTGGAAATTGGACTGGTTTATGCCCTTTTTAATAGTCGAAAGTGATTGGAAGGCAAATAACACCCCTTCCACACCCACCATTTCCCCAAACACATTCAATCAAAATTTTGAGATAGCCATTTTGTTCAGCGTAGTTGATTTCTAAATAGAAATTATGTTTTCGAGGAGGACACCCCCCTCCACAACCCTCAGGGCAAGGGGTGTAAGTTATGCCCTGGGGACGTATAAGATTTTTATAGAATGTGTTGTCGTAGAAACTTCAAAAAGGACTCAAAAGGTTGTGTTATAGTCGAAAGTGATTGAAGGGCAACTAACCCCCTCTCACGTCCACATTTTCCCCAAACACATTCAATCAAAATTTTGATAAGCCAGTTTGTTCAACGTAGCTGAAAGTTCTGAAAATTAGGTCTTTGAGGATGACAACCCCCCCCCCCACAGCTCTCAGGGCAAGGGTTATAAGTTTTGCCCAAGGAGTATATAAAGTTTTCATAGAAAGCGTTGTCGTAGAAACTTCAAAAAGGCTCATTCGATTAGAAATTGAAACGGATAGTGCCCTTTTTAATAGTCGAAAGTGATTCGAAGACAACTATCACACCTTCCACGCCCACCATTTTCCCACACATCCGATCAAAATTTTGAGATAGCCATTTTGTTCAATGTAGTTGAAAGTTCTGGAAATTATATCTTTGAGCAGGACACTCCCCCTATGCTTTCAAAAAGGTAGGGTTCTAAACCCTAAGCTTTCTATAAGCCTGAATATAATTTGTTCTTTAATGAAAAAAATTCTTTTAAATGTTTTCATTTTTATAACTTTAAGAAATCAAAATTAATTAAGATTTTATGGAATACATATCAGCATATGTATATTAAACTGACAATGCACATTTTTTTCAGTAAATTCATTTGAATTTTTAGTAAAGTAAAATAAAAGTTTTTAGTTAGTAAAAGTAAAGTACAAATTATATTCTTGCTTTTAGAAAGGATAGGGTTTAGAACCCTACTCAGATTAATTTAGGCTCGTTTTGAGTTTTACTTATTTTAACTTCTGCTTGTTCTGGGTTTCATTTATTTATTGATACTGATTTGTGGTAGTCGTATGCTTGGTGGATTTTTTTATTCTATTTTTTTTTTCATTTTTGGTTTAATGGAGTTCTTTACTTTTTTTGAAAAACCTATTTTGTACAAAAAGTTTTTTTGATTAATAAGGAAACAAAGGCTAAGATGGCTAGACCACGTTTTACTGATGAAGAATGACAAAACTGCCAAAGATCGTGTCTCTTTGGCCATCCATATGAGACGAAACAAAAAGCAGCTTGTCCCCAACTGGGATAGAAGGGTTAAAAAAGATGGATTTAAAGCAAATAGAAAAATCACAGGAAGGGGTAAAGCTTCAATATATTGGGGAGGGGGAGGATTGGGCATAGTTGAGTTGGCCTCAGGTGGCTTCGTGTTGTAAGGAGCTATTAGCAGTAGTAGTAGTAGAATTAGAGGGTGTAAATATGTTAATTATGGGAAAAGGCATCCAAAATTGGATATTTTGATAAATTCTCGAAAAAAGATAGAACTAATGAAATATATCTTTCGAAGGCTTGGGCGTATGACACTTTTCGGTAATATTTCAAATTCAAAAATTAATTTGTTTCTAATTAATTCTTAGAACTAAAATGTGCAGCGTTGCATAGGGTACGACAATTGCTGGTAAAAACAACAAACAAAAACTTATGAATCCACGTTTCTTCGAATTATTAAATATGCGTACAACTTTTTACATGTTTACGGCTGCAATTTCCCTTTTAATTTTCTTTCCCTTTTAGTTTATTCTTCTTTGTAGATTTATATTTTGTTTTTATTTTCTTGTCATTTTATGATTTCTACAAATAAAATGTATACTATTAAACTAAAATTCCTGGTTAGCCAGCCATACGATGCTGGGTAAACAGTGCTTGAATATTCGATTGGTTCACTCGTATTTAAACCAAAAATTATATTTATTACTAATTAATTCTAAAAAATCAAATATACCACATTACATCGTTTCCAAATTGCTAGTAACTAACTATTTCATAAGTTTTCCCATCATCGTTTCTCAGGATAATTAGATATACACATAACCTTTTAAATTTTGGCAGCTGAAATTTCCTTGAACAAGATTTTTTTTTCTCTTTTAATTTGTTCATCCTTGTAGATTTATATCTTGTTTTTAAATTCTCGTTATTTTATGATTTCTACAAATAGAATGTGTGTTACTACACCGTATACTCAAATTCCTGGTTAGGTACTCATTGCTGGGTGTACGATGCTTGGGTATACGATTGTTTTGAACATATTTTAAGCACGAACTTTCATTTAATTCTAAGTAATTCTTACACATAGAACTTGCAATAATACACTGTATATCCAAATCACAGTTTATATAATTATCTAAACTGATTATAAACTAAATATATAAACTGTGATCCAAATCGTTGGTAACAACTACAGCCGTAAGCTTTTAAATTACGGTTTTTCAAAATAATTAGATATGCGTAGTTTCTTTTACATTTTTACGATTACATTTTTACGATCTATTATTGGAATTTTTTGAACAAATTTTCGTTTCTCTTTTAATTCCTTCTTTCCTGTAGGTTTATATTTGCTTTTTATTTTCTCATCATTTAATAATCTCTTTAAATAGAGTGTTTGCTGTCACGCCATATTGCCAAATTCCTTTTTATGTGTACGATGCCAGGTAAACGATGCTTGGGTATACGATTGTGTCACACAAGTTTCAAACCCAAATTTTAATGCATTCCTAATTAATTCTTAGACATAGAATGTGCAGCGTTACGCTGTATACCCAACACGCTGATAACAACCACACCCATAAGCTGTCGAATCGAGCTTTATTAGAATAATTAAATGCACGTATATCCTTTTCATTTTGACGGATGGAATTTTTCGAGTAAATTATCCTTTCCCTCGTAACTCTTTCTTCTCTGTAGATTTATGTTTCCTTTTTAGGCCTATTGTCTCATCAATCTTCCTCAGTGCTAAATTTGCTGGCAAGCTAAAATTTATTGCTTCATAGCGTATGCATACATCTGCAAAACTTGTGTGGATAAACCGATTTCATGATATTTCCCTATGTTTATAGGATTATGCACAACTATGTAGCACTTTACTGGAAACACGATTGAAAAATGAAGTATTCAAAATAAAAATAATTTTTATTTTTAAATGAAAATTACTTTTATTAATAATAAAAACAATTATAATTTGTAATAAAATAAATATATAAAGTATATAAAGACAATAAAATAATAAATAAATAAATTATAATGATAAAAATAAAACAATTTAAAAATACACACACTTTAAAAACCTATTTCATTATATTCCCCTATATTTGTAGCGCTAACTATGTAGTGCTTTACTGGAAGCACAGTTTAAAAATAAAATATTCGAAATAAAAATAATTTTGATTCTTAAATAAAAGATTACAATAATAAAAATAATTATAAAAATAATCATAATTCATAATAAAATAAAATATATAAATAAAAATTATATAACAAAATAAATAGTTAAATGATGATAATAATAAAAATGTAGACAATTTAAAAATAAACACAATTTAATAACTGACTTCATGATATTTCACTGTGTTTGTTGGCTATGCAAAACTATGTAGCGCTTTACTGGAAGCAACTTGAAAATAAAGTATTCAAAGTAAAAAAAAATTTATTTTAAATACAAAATTTTTTTTATTAATATAGAAAATTATTATAATTTATAATAAATAAAACACATAAATAGAAATAATATAATAAAAAAATTAAATCAAATAAAAAAATTATAATAATAAATTAAAAATTATTTAAAAATAAAAAACAATTTGAAAACCATTTTCATGGTATTTCTCTATGTTTGTAGGATTACACAAGAATACGTAGCGCTTTACTGCAAGCACAAAGTAATGTAGGGTATTTCTTACGCTAGAAAAGTAAAGCCCTTTAGGATACTGTTTGTAATTTAAAAATAAAGTATTCTTTACTATGTGTGGGTTTTGTGTTTTCAATAAAGAGATAGTTTAGCATAATCTTACACAGGGACACATCATCAGTCGGTTTATTTGAAACTGTTTTATAGGTATGTGCCTTATATGCTGCCAAGTAATAATTTTTAGTTCTTAACTTCAATATCTCTCTTTACTTTCATTAATTTAAAAAATAACCTTTTTTTCCTAAGGGAAGTAAAGAGTGAAGTTGAAACTTAAAGCGAACAAAACTTATTGCTAAATTTAAATAAGCTAAAGCTTATTTTGGTATGTTTGTATGATTATAGAAAACTAGCGCTTTACTGATAACACAAAACAATTTAAGAGTTTAGTACAGTAGAAGCAAAATCCCCCTTCATATACAGAATAATTTCTGGTTGTTTTAAGTTTTAATGTTATTCCTTACTTCCAGTTGATTTTTTTTTAATTTAATTTGTGACGGTTTTTAAATAATGCTAGGAAATTCCCGTTCCCCTTGAAAATTTTCTCCTGGAAAATCCCACCAAAGAAAATGTCCGAATATTTCCCAATACCAAATACTAGACTAAATAAAACTCTTTTTTTGAAGACTATGGGAACCAAAAGAAATAATGAACTGACGAATTCGAATAACTTGATTTAATTTTTTTTCGAAATACTAAAAGAAAATGTAAAACAAAAGCCAAGTTTTTTCATCCAAAAATTATCGAAAAAAATTAAGCTGAAGATCGCTCCAGTTTTGCCGATAAGTCGTAATTTTTTGGCACAGTAGATAAAACAACATAGGTTAAGAACTACCGTGGTCTGCCTTAAAAAATACAGGTTATCCACATAGTATTATAGAAGGCACAGAACCATGATTAAAAAAAGCCCTTTAAGGACTTGAACCTTTAACGTCCTAGTCGCACTTCCTGCACAGTTCGGCTTGCGGCACCCTGTGTATTTCACTCTGGATTTTCTTTGTTCAAACAATTATTGGTCAAAATCTTTGAAAGCAGAAAGAGAAATAAGATGACCCCCTGAACCTATCTTAGTTCTATTAATTCTCGAAATCCCTATCTTTCTAAGGTCTGTTTTTTGGGTTGTTTCGGATTATGAAGTTTTTAGGGTAGTATCTTATTTTGTCAGTGTCGCCACTTCAAAACGCTAAAACAAATAAGTGAAAGTAATTAGTCGATTAATTACAGTCCTCGACCTTGAACACCAAGGTAAATCACTTTTTTGCATGGTTAGCACTGATGGGCCTGCTTTGGTTTCTACCAGGGCTAGCAGATGACCAGAACATCATAGAGAGATGTTTAATGGCTCATTCGAACGAAAGTTGAATTTACTAGTGACTTTTTTTTAAGTGAACAAAAATATTGGAGGTCAGTTGGATCCCTACTCCAACCGACCCCCTCTTCCCAAAGTTGTCCTTATTTTGGACGTCCAAATCCAGAATTTTTAGATAGCCATTTTGTTCAACATAGTTCAGAGGTCCAATAAATATTATTTTGATGATAAGACCGTCAATAGTCCCTGGGGAAAGGTTGTACGTGGTATCGGGTGTATCGGTATTACGCGTATCGGTATCGGGTGTATTGATATCGACTGTATCGTACCGAGCATATCGGTACCGGGTGTTTTTTTTCAATCATGTATTTGTGTCTTTTGTTGTTGTTGAATCAGTAGCTGCAATCATGGTTACAGCAGTAGCTGTAACCTAGTAAAGAGCAAACTACAGCCCATAGTAATCAAAAGTTCAAAAGCGCATTTTGAAAAAAACTGCCAAATGAGAAAAATCACCATTTGGCAATGATTTAGGAATGGTAACTCTATCATCGACAAATGAAATGACATCATTTTTAAATGATCGGCATTTGACAATGATTCAGGAATGGTAACTATCATCAACAAATGAAATGACATCATATTTATACAATCCTGAAAAGGACTTATCCCAGATTTGCCTCTCACTTACTGGCACTATCTGTGTTGGCTTCTTTTGCAATTAGCAATGTCTAAATGCCTGCAACTACTTGATTTTAATTCAAAATCAACGGACTCCATTGTTTCGGTTAATATTAAAATTAAAAATTTATTGAAACAACAAATTTTAGATGATTTTGAAAGAGAGCCTGTAACTCCTCAAAAATGGCATCAGGTCCAAATCAAAGTTGCATTATTGGAATCAGTATGGTCTAAAATCTTGTATATTGTAATTAGAGTCCCCACCTTGAACAACAAAGAAAATCTTTTTTTTGCATGGGTAGCGATGATGTGTCCTTCTTTCCTTTTTTTTAACAAGGGCTAGCGAGTTACCAGAAAAACATAGAGGTGTTTAATAGCTCATTCGAACGGAAATTAAAATTTCTAGTGCCCTTTTTAAGCGACCAAAAAGATTCAAGGGTATCTAGTCCCCCCCCCCGCCCCAAAGACTCCCTTCTCCTATGTCGTCCGATCAGAATTATTAGACAGCAACTTTTTCAGCATAGTTGAAAGGTTCAATAACCATACTTTTGGTGTTGACCAGACTCTCCATAGTTCCTGCGAAAAGGTCTGTAAGTTACGCAATTATGGTCCTACAAAATCCAGTGGATTAAATTGGATTAGTAGAGTTCGTAGTTCAGTCGGCAGAGCTGGAACTTGGCTTTTGAAACTGGGAGGCTGTATCAAGAACCATTTCATAGTTCTAATTGATTGTCGCTTCGAAGTTTTCAATCGATCTTTTTCTGGCCAAAATCAATCCAAACCTGTTGCTCTGTGCCAAAAAAATAACAGAAATCAGAACTTTGCCAAGACGCGATCTCTTTCGCTACTTAAAAAGGCCCTTATATTTATAATCTATATATTACAATCCTAAATTATGATAATGGTACTTAATACAAGGGGACCAACTTTCGGTCTATGATAAGACAGACAGTTTTTAATCTTTTTCATAAAACAACTTTAATTCCATTTTATTCGCTATAGAAAGTAAAACCCTTAGGCTATTTGAAATATTGATGACATTATCCATATCAGTTTATGGTAAGCTTGTAAGGAAAATGAGGGAAGGTCCCGAGGCCGGGTGTAATTGCTTGAAATGTGAGGAGAATGATTATGGGTTGGGCCATTTCCTCCTCCAGTGTAAGAAGTTTTTTCATTTAAGGGGATCAATTACCCAAGAAGGGGAAGATAGGCTGCTTCGTGGGTTAATCAGGTCTGGGTCTCCCCTTTATGTTGTGGCAGCAGTAAAATTTGTATTGAAGGGAAGGATGTCAAATGGAGTGTTATTTTTCTTTAGTATTTGCCTTTTTGGTATATCGCTTTAAAAGGCTTTTAAATACAGATTATTATTATTATTTTTCCAAAATTAATTAAAGTCCTAAACTTAAACCTAAAGTCCTTAACTTAAACGAATTAGTAAAACTCCCATAGATATTCCGATTGAACTTATAAAAATATTTCCTGACAAATTGACTTAGCCACTAATACAAATTTTTAATTTAATTTCAACTTCTTCAGTTTACCCACAGATATGGAAAACGGGGTATGTTACTTTAATCCCTAAAAAAGATACTGAACTTAATTTCGATGGTGTGAGGCCAATCACTTTGACCCCCTTGTTCAGGAAAATGTACGAAAGTTTTGTAGCAAATTGGCTAAAAGCTGGAGTTGAACCCCTCCTCGATCCACTTCAGTACGGTAACAGAAAGAATAAATCAACATCCCTTTATCTAGTCAATCTTTTACATTTTATTTTTAAGCATGTTAATGAGCCTGGTAAATGGCTAAACTTAATAACAATTGATTTTAAAAAGGGTTTAGATTTTATTGATCATAATATTTTAATTTCTAAGCTTTTAAATGATGTTAGAGGGAATTCTGCTGATGTGAAAATGATTCAGAGTTTTATAATAAATAGGTTCCAAATTCTAAAATATAAGACGTCTTTCTCTGAACCCGAGCCAGTTTTTTGTGGTGTACCTCAAGGTACCATTCTGGGTCCTATTATTTTTCTAGGTAAGATCAATAATATTGCTAATGATTGTGAAAACCGCTGGAAATATGTTGACGACCTTACCTTTGGAGAAATTTGTGAAGCAAATGAATGTAGCAAAGCCCAAATTTTAATTGATAACGTGAAGACTAAAGTTTCCAGTTCAAATTTGACAGTAACAATTTTAACCAAATTTTCTACCAACTATCTCTGATTCTCTTAAAGTCAGGAGGATTAAACTCTTGGGAGTTATTATTACCAGTGATTCAAAATGAGAAGCTAACACATCTAGTCTAGTAGAAAGGGATAATGCTGGGATGCAGATGCTCAAGCTTATGTCAAAACATGGCGCCCCTCCAGATCACCTCCTCCGAATGTTTACATCTTTTGTTTGCCCAATTCTGGAATATGTATCTCCTGTATGGCATTTTGGACTGACGACTGAACAAAGGGCTAGGATCGAAAGAGTTCAGAAAAGAGCTCTAATGATAGTATCAAAGCAGGCAGAAATGTCGTATGAAGAGCTGCTGACAAAGTTTAAAATGCAAACTCTGAAAAAAAGAAAAGAGAAACTCTGCATTGATTTTGGAAGACGATCTCCGACCAACCCAATCCACAAAACCCATTTC
>JAQQPU010005208.1:511-10858 GCA_029168905.1 Artemia sp. Kazakhstan ARC1039 | reverse complement strand
TTTTTTTTTTTTTTTTTTTTTTTTTTTTTTTTTTTTTTTTTTTTAATGTTCAATTTTTAATGTGACTCTATGCTCGTATAATGTAACTAATACTTTTTAATGTGACTATAATAAAGAAATTTGGCAGTGCCATGAAGATTTTGGTGAAAATAAAAGTTTACCTATCTATCTATCTATGATACCAATTTTCCCAAAGATGTAGATCGTTTTGACCTATTTAGGTCGTTTTTACGCACCGGAAAACGAAAAATTATGTTATTATAAATAATCTTATTAAAGAAATACTAATCGCCGAATGAAGATCGGTACCCTGATACAAAAATTAGTATTATAATTTTTCTGCCACAATGAGTAGCATTTAATGTGAAGCAATTAAGAATTCGAATCATTTCACAGCTATCAAACTGGGATTCATTTCTCTAAAAGCTAAAAATCAACTAATTTGTCATGGAACAAAGTGTTTTTAGAAGGTCTTACTTATGTTCAAGGATTTCAATCATTAGGGGTTTCTAATTTCAGTCAAAAGACAATTCGCTTTTTAAAGGGCTTTCAATTAATAATATTTTTAATATTTTAAATAAGTTAAAATTAATAACATTAAAGAGGATGCAATGGGGAAATGAAATTTTCAAAAGTATGCCAATTTTCTGAAAAAAAAAATTAGAGCACTGTGTTCGGGATTAATAAGATTTGTAAAAATAATCATCCATAATGAAGAAAATACATAACTTTGTACTTTTTTTTAATAAAATGACTCCGTGAACTCCGTTAACTCCGTGAACTCCGTGAACCCAATGAAAGCATTGTTGTCAGGTTGAATTAGCTCAGTCAAAGTAACGGGCTAATAAATCTTAGGTTAACAATGAGATATTCTTTAAAAAATGTTTCTAATCTAATTCGCTAAACAATTCCATGGAAAGGCTTCACACTTTTCACAATCTGGTTTACATCTTGGAGGGCTAGTTTTTCTGTCACCCATGGTACGCTTCTAACACATATGGCGCATGTTACTTGGTGTACGGTTTCTGAAACTGGGCATCTCCTTAGCTTCTGGTTCAATCTTGCAAACAATTTTCAGAGAATACCGGAAATCGCTATAGAGCCTTAAGGGAGATATAGTTTCCGGATCATAAATCCCTCTGGAATAGAGCCCTATTGCTGTAAAACTTCCTTCAAAGTCTTAGAAAGTATAGGAGAGAAAGTTAGTCTATGAGAATTAATGTTACCTTAGAAACAAAAAAGGAAGTATTTAGCCAATATGCGGGAATGGGATAGAAATTTCGGGGAAGGGAGAAAAAAGAACGTGAAAGGAATGATCAGTTGAAAGATAACGATGGTAAGTAAGAGGGTTGAATACTGAAAAAAAAATGCCTGTCTTATTAAGGTTTTTGTTTCTTGTTTATGGGGAGGGGTGAAAGAGTAAAATAAAAAAGATATAAAAATGGAAAATTTGTGAACCAGACATCCTAATGATCCCTCCAGGGACATGTGCAGGGGGTACGGCTTGCCCTCCTCCCACTCGAAATCTTAAATTTCCCTAAATCTCAGGGAACTCTATTCAAATTATCAAATAATTTACTTTTATTATTTGACCCGGGAAATAAAATTCGGCGTACATGTCTGACCCCCAGTTCCTAATCAGCTTAAATTTTTTTAACTATGTCAAAAATATTTTCAATAAGGTTTAAAATCCTTTAGAACTGGCAATTAGTGAAGTTGGTTGAAAACCTATACAGGACGACAGCACAAGAAATGAAAAGGATTAGTTTCGGACAGAAAGGTTATCACAGAAATCAAGTCTTGTGCACCTGGCCTCGAACTCTTCGGGAACTAAAATCGGAATAGCATTTTGCTAAATTCAGGACCCAGATGCGTCTAATGTCGGGATAGCAGATAGCTGATTGGATAAAATTTATTGATATGGTTCCGAGGGGTAGGTCATCTAGAATATGTCCTCCCGTATTTTCCTTGATTAGAGGAATCTTGTATACTTTTTAGTAAATAAAAATGTGCTATTCTCAAAACTTCAACTTATGGTTCTTGGGAGGGGAGGGCAGGAAGTGGGGGCACATGGACGTTTATTTTCTGTTTCCTTCCATTTATATTATTTGAATTATGTTTTTATAGCCAAATGTTTTTTGCTTGTAGGGATCCCATCGATACTACTACTACTAACAACTCAGCGCAGCACCAAGCCGCCTGAGGTCAACATAACTATGCCCACACCTTCTCCTTTCCAATATTTTCAAAAAATCCCTCTTTAAACCCTCCCAGGAAGTTCTCATTTCCTTTAAATCTTTCTTTATGACATCCTCCCACCACAACCACGGACGACCTGCTTTCCGTTTAAGCCTAGACGATTGGCCGAAAAGAACAATCTTTGGTAATCTGTCATCTTTTATTCGCAGAATGTGCCCTAACTATCTCAACCTTTCTCTCATTACAGCCCTAGAAAGCAGGATTGGACCACACTTTTCGTATGGTCAACTGTTTGAAATACTGTCATTAATCCGGGTACCCGGAACAATCCGTAGACAATTTCTCTGTAAAACATCAAGTAAATCTTCATCCGCTTATCTGAGCGCCCATGCTTCAGAACCATATTTGACTACTGTTATCACTGTAGCTGTAGCTTCAAATATTCTAATCTTGGTTTGCAGGCTTATCTTCCTATTCTTCCAAAACATTTTTAACTGTAAAAAAAAAAAAACACCCTGAGCCTTGGCTATTTTACTCTTAACAACATCACTGTTCCCACAGTCTTTACTAATTAAACTACCAAGTTAATTGAAGCTGTTCACCTGATCAATCTTTTCGTTACCCAACATCAACTTTCCATCTTCACTTATTCCTAGCCTTAATGACTCAGTCTTCTTAACATTTATGTTCAAACATATCCTAGCCCCCTGAACTCGCGAAACCTCTAAAAGTTCATTCATTTTGCTCACGCTTTCATCTAGGATACTTAAAGCATCAAAATAATCTAAGTTCAGGATAGGTTTTCCTTCCCATTTGATTCTATAGATTATGAGCAACCGTTCGATTACTATGTACGAGAATAACACTGCTGCGGTTAAGGTAGAAAAGGAGGTTAGCGATTGGTTTTGTGTTAAATCAGGAGTTAAGTAGGAATGTGATCAATCGCCCTTCATATCGATCATTTTGTTGGTTTTCAAACAGTTCGTGGTAACGAATTGTAAGTAAGGAGCGACCTGACTCAATAGTAACCGAAACTCTAAAAAACGGTACCAATAGATATATCAAAAGAATAAAATTTTTGTGCTGATTTCAAATATCTTAATTTCACTAGGTTTAGTCTTATCCATGAAAGGTTATGAGCTTAAGAAAATTTTCGGATTTTCGTAAAAAGGGGGAATCAGCCCCTAAAAATCACGTGATCTCAATGAAAACCACACCAACAGATTCAGCGCATCCAAGAACCCACCTGTATAGGTTCCAAGCTCCTATCTGCAAAAACGTGGGATTTTTTATTTTTTGCCAGAAGAAAGATCACCGATGCGTATTTATTTATTTATTTCCCAGGGGTGATCGTATCGACCCAGTGGTCATAGAATATCACGAGAGGGCTCATTTTATCAGAAATTAACAGTTCTGTTGCCCTTTTTAAGTGACCAAAAAATTGGAGTGCAACTGGGGCCCCCTCCTCCACCCCTTTTTTCCAAAATCGTCCGATCAAAATTTTGCAACAGCCATTTTGATCACCATAGTTGAAAGGCCCAATAACTATGCCTGTGGGTATAACATGGCCTCTCTCCACAGCCCCAGGAGAAACGTCTTTAAGTTATAAAATTTGCCCATTGTTTGCGCATAGTATTTGTTATTCGGACGTAGGCATACATGTTTGGGTGGGGGGGGGCAAACTTTCTGCTTGGGGTTTTTCCATAGGGGTATTTTCCATGGGGAAGGAAGTTTTCAGGGAGTGAACTTGTCAGGGGAAATTATACACTGAGTGACTGTCAGAATTCTTATACAAAATTCTTTTTATATGTCTTGCTCTCTCTTTTCCGTCTCAATCTTACACGTGGAGTGGTTAAGAGTAATTATCCAAGGTAAATTTTCAACGGGATTGAAAGTCTAGAGGGTATACTTTTCAATTATTAACCTAAAAGGGAGAATTTGATCGACACATCCTCTACGTTTTCTAAAACCGCGCTGTTCTTCTTTTCAAACTTTGTCTACAGCATCTCTGAGTCTAAAAAGTATCATATTACTAAGTAATTTTCTGTCTACAGAGACCAGATTAATGCCTCGATAATTACCATACACACTCTTATCACCTTTATTGATATCACCTTTATGTGCCATTTTATGACCAAACACCGTGTTGGTTATAACTAGATTGTTATACCTACAACATTGCAACAGTCTGTAGCCATTGCTGTTTTCTTTTCTTACACCAAATTTACCTTGGCTTGGACAACATCTATTCCTATTTCTACCGACCTGGGCGTTAAAATCTCCTGGGTGTTAAATAAAATACCATATTTCTACCTTGTATCCTGTCTCTTTGCTCCTGTAACTGTAAGTAAAATTCACCTGAGTTACTAGCATCTCCGTCAGTTGATTCTACGGGAGCATATACTACTATAAGTGATACTCTGAAGTTTTTAGTCATAAAATGAGCGATTAGTATTCTATTATTAATACCTTCCCAGCCAAAACAAGACTTAGCAGCTTCTTTATTCATCATGAGCCCTACTCCCTGTCAATGTACCCCATCCTTCCTGCCTGAGTAAACAAATTCTGTATCACCTAATTTCATGCTTCCTACGGCTTAGATATGAGTTTCTGAAACTCCTAATAAGTCCATTTCCAATCGTCTGAGTTCGTCAGTCAAAATGTCATTACGATAGTTATTTTTTATCGTCGTAATATTTTAAGTTCTATTTTTTTTAATCATTGAAATTAGTTTGGCTTCCGAAAACGCACTGGTCCCGGATAGCAGTACAGGACGGAGACCAATATATCTTCTCAAGTCTACACCGAAGTGCTAAAGCTGGTATAGAACCGGACAGCGAGAAGTCCCTGGGACCTCCAATATGAATGGAGGCTTTGTGCAATCCTGGGCTCATCTAGGTCACAACATGATTTTCAGAACTTGGCAATGCTCTTCTATCAACAAGAGTCAAAATCCTGCACAGACAGTCTCAAGCATATTACCTCTGACTCATTACGTATTCATGTCTAAAAATAATATGCTACTACGAGGAGGCAGCGCATAGTTTATAAATTAGCTAGGAAGAGGTTTTTTAGTCCAAAAATGCCCACCAAAACAGACGAAGCCCCGAATAATTATCCAATAATCAGAATCCTGTGCACTCCTCAAGTGGGAATAGAGTTGACCTCAAGATCTCCAGCCTTGCAGGTACCCCAAAGGGGCCGAGGCAGCCTTTGCAGAGGCCGTTGCTCATAGATCTTGATTTTACGCCCTGCCGCAGTTGTCCTCCTGTAGAGGGTCCTCCCACGATGGTATTTTGCATTACCATGCAATTTTACCCATTACTTGGAGAAGATTTGTAACTCTTGGGACGTGTGCACATGCTGGTGGGTTCCGTTGAGTATACATATGAGGGGCCTTCTTCCTCCTCCACCCGCATTTAAGACCCTAGGCAAGGGTTCCATAGTCTCTACAATGAACCCTGGACAAAGTCCCCCTTGGTCCGTGCCTCCATTGGAGGTTCCCTACATATCTGTAGGTCGTTCCACAATCGCCACCTGGGGCACGCTGAAGGGCCTGGGGGAGGCTCCTACTGAGCAGTAGACTCGTAAATCATAAATATATACATGTAAATACATATAGATACACGTATACATATCTTTACATACGTAAATCAGGTATCAATCAGAGAGTCCTGATGCTCTCATCCAGAAATATTTGGAATTTTGCCAAAGAAGGATCAAGGATATAAGCAACAACATGAAAATCAATAGGGAATGTACCTAAGACAGTAAAATTGTTATAAGCCTTAAAAATGTTTTTGCTTTGTATCCTAGAGCCGTACTCAGCAAGCTACGTATAAAAACTACTTAGTATAAAATGAGATTTTAAAAACTGAAATTGAAAAGTTAAAACTTCCCAAGTCTGTTTTTTATGATGGAAAGGCAGTTCGGTCTTCGTCGTTATTTAAAGATCATGGTCGTGTGTTTTTTGTGTGTGTTCCCCCAGGGATAATCGTATCGAACCAATGGTCCTTCAAAATTGGGAGAGGGTTCAAAAATTAAAGTACCCGTTGGTTTGACGAATCAGAATGTAGAACTACCCCCTTCCCATTCCCATTTTTCCCCAAAGACATCTGAATGAAATTCTGATATAGCTATGGCTCATCATAATTGGAAGATCCAATAAATACGCCTCAGTGGATGATTAGACCTTTTGACTAGTTTCAAAAAAATGACAATTACAAAATTTTGACCAGTTTTGATGAGAGAGTGCGCATAAAAAGGGCAAGGAGAGGGGGGGGGGCTAGTTTTTCTCCAATCTCTCTTCAACTCCCCTCAACACACTTTGGAAGTTTCAATCTAATGACATCAGCCATTGCTTTGATATTGCTCATATTCTCTCTTCACAGCCAGCAAGGACTAAGTATGTTTTGCATCCCTCTCAACATTTCATGAAAGTTTCACCTTAATGCTCTAAGCTTTTTTGGAGGTCCAGGATCATACATGTACTCTTTTCTTAATAACATTTTTTTTTATAATTTAACAATGAGCAACTTACATAACTTATAGCCCTTACATCAGGGGCTACGTTAGGGGGGGGGTACTGTCAACCCTGGAGACATATTCATTTGACCTTTGAACTATTTTGAATAAAATAGTTATCTCAAAATTTAAACCGGATGCATTGGAGGGGGGCATTGGGGTTGTGGCCCTCGGATCATTTTTGAATCTTAAAAAAGGGCCAGGAACTTTTGGTTTCCGACTGACTGAGTCCCATCCTAAGTTTATACGACCACCGTTCCCATAAAAACCTTATATATTAACATTAGGCAACTTCCATTGCTTACAGCCCCTGTCCCGAGCGTTGGAAGGAGAGTTGTCAACCCTGGAGGCGTGGTTATTTGATCTTTGAACTCGTTTGAGCAAACTGGCTATCTCAAAATTGTGATTGGATGCGTCTAGGGTAAAGGACGTAGGGGAAGGGGCTCCATTGATTTCCGTCCAATCATTTTTGACTTTCGAAAATGACGCGCGAACTTTTAATTTGCAATCAAATGAGCCCCCTCCCAAGTTTACACGACGATCCCTTCTAAATAAAAAAATAAATGCTGGGAAAAATAAAAATAAAATAATGATATATTGAAGGCTTAGGGCTGTGTACTATAAGCAATGCTATAGTATTGCCTCTGACTTAAACAGAAGAGTAGAACTTTTAATTTCCCTTCTAATGAGCATTCAAAATTGTCCAGAGGAACATGATGAGAATCATCCGGGGGTGAATTTTCCGAGGAAAGATTTTCCGCAGAGGCAGGAATTGTCATCTCCTTTTTTGAATCCACACAGGGCATTTAGAACTTCCATTTTGTTGAAGACATATCCAAGCCGAATCGACCTATCCTTAGTCAGTACCCCGTCTGAAAGATATTAATTAAAAAAAAGGGTGAAGTTGAAACTTCAAAGAAACAGAAATTAGCACTTCGCAGTTTATGCAATGTATTTTTGAAAAACTGCTACAGATAAACCGGTTCGTTCCATTCCCCAATTTGTAGAATTCTGAAAAAACAGGGCTTTGCTGACAACACAAAACCAACGCAACAAAATAGAATTATGAGTAGAAAACCGTTAATTAGCATACGAAAATTAAAAATTTATTTATAAAGCTTACAATAATCTTTAGCCAGCCATGAAATCAATCAATTTCCTATATGATAAAACTCAAATAAGCTCAGTTTCCAGTAGAGCTCCAGTTTAACATTATCGCAATAACATTACTCGAAATAATAGTTACAGTTTTTGATTCGTGTTGAACATGTGATTGAATTTTGTATTAAACTCGATAACCTGTTTCTCTTTTAGAAATCCAAACAAAAGTCCTGATTCAATTTACACAAGGGATTACTGGCCTCCATATGACCCAATAAAGAAAGAGTATATATTTCTGGCACCTAAGAACAATACAATTGGTCGTGGATTGCGGGCGAGACAGTGCGCATTTTGGAAAAAATTCCTCCCTCAGCTGATGCAAATAAGTAAGTGTAGTAAGTATAGTAAGTGTAAATAAGTAAGTGTAGCGTATTTTTTCAATTACTTTCAGATAATATTTTATCATAAAATAAAGATATACCTAGCATATATCTGGATATACCTGTGTAGTAAGAGCAAAGTCCAGGGCCGTATTCAGGATTTTTTTTCGGCGGGTGTTTTATACTCGGAAATTTTTCGAGGAGGGAGGTTACACAAAAAAAAACTAAAAAACGCATAAAATTTTTTATATCCATTTTTGTTACGTTTTCACGAGTCAGACAAACACTTCAGGGGAGGGTTCATAACTCCTGCCCCCCGAACACGGCCTTGACAGGATGTATAGTAAGAGCAGAAAATAGCGACGAAGACCACACTGCCTTTCCATAGCGAACAACAAAAGCACGAAGAACAACAGGGAAATCTTTTTGCAAGACAGTGGAGATAATTTGAATGAATATTTCGGCCCTATGTCCAAGGGCCGTCCTTAATAAGACAAAAATATATAAAAGATAAAAGACTCACAACAACATGCGACCAATAAAACCAAAAATTAAAATTTTTTCAAAGCAGTCCCAGCATCCTTACTTCAGCGAAGTTCAACCAGGACTGATAAAAAGTGAGGTAAAACAGAGCGATTCAATGAGATGAAAGAAAAATAATTTAAAAACACGTTCTTGTTGCTAATCCCACCTTTTTGGCAGCTAACCTCACTTTTTATAATAAATATTCATTTAATTCAAATTATCATATTCATTCAAATTATCTTCACTGTCTTGCAAAAACATTTCACTATTTTTCTTCGCGCTTTTGTTGCTCGTTATAGTAAGAGCATGATCACCTCCGGAAGGAGTGATCGAGAATACTTCCAAAGGGGCTCAATTTAATGGAAACTGAAAATCCTAGTACATTTTTAAGAACAAAAAAAAATCAGAGGGCAACCCATCCACCTCTGATGCAGTTCTTTCAACGAAGCTCCCAACACACTGCATGAAATTTGATCAATGGTTTCCGATCGTCAAATGTCCAAAACTGACGAAACATCCATAAATATGGTTCAGCGGATGACATGAATTTTGCATTGAATTTGGGTTTCTGATCTCGCTTAAAACTTTCAAGGTACATTCCATGGGTCATGCGGTATACTTATTTTATGGGGAGGAGGAGGGTTCTTGGGGACTCAGAGATGAGTTAAAAACCTTATATTCTTGATCAGTTTGATACTTACAGCCGTAAGAAGGAAAAGTACGCAAGTAATATATTGGTTCCATGAGATATGAACAAAGTGCCAAAAAAGAGCCAACAACTTTTTTTTTCTGTATGTATAAAAACTAAAACAACCAAGCGAATCTTAATCAAGAAAAAATTAGTATAGAGGTATGAGCCCCAAAAACCAGAGTTCCATAAAGTGACAACTTTCAATTGTCTTGAAAATTATATTCTGCAGTCCTTGGCCCTGGGAAACCCAAAGCACAAGAAAAAAAACTCAAAAGACAGTTTCCCCCAAAGATGGCACAAGAAAATTTAGAAAAATTCGTTTTTTCCTATAGACTTAGAAATTGCAAGAATCATTACCTGGGCTAAAGATACCAAAACGTGTTGTCCCGATCCGTTTGAACTTATAGCCTAATGCAAAAATAATGGTTTAGGGGGACGCTCCCCCTAACCATTACTCTTACGTCAAGGGAGCCCTGATGCAAAAGTAGAAAGGGGTAAGATGGTACAAGACGAACACAGCTGCTGTCATCTATAATCGAGTCTAACGGGACGAGATCACGTTTCTCTTTCTAGGCCAATCAGGGAATGTATCAAGTGTATTGATCCGCAAAGGGGGACTAGTTTTCTGGGAAATTGATTACATAATCGACGGGGAATTATTGATTCTAACGGGACGGGTTAACGTGTCTCTTTCTAGGTCAATCAGAGAGTTACGTAAGGTTTTCCTTACATCACAATCCACCCTTGATATTTTGTTTATAATGGACATGCGTTGAGGTTAAACTATCATACAGTCTCTAGAAACCATGGAGATTACATCAAATATTGATGAGTTAGAAGTTTTAGCTACAGAGATTTATAATGTGAGTTCTGTTTAGTAAATTTTCTTAGGTTATTTCCAAATCAAATCATTTTTGTAGGGGGGGG
>JAQQPU010005207.1:14611-48403 GCA_029168905.1 Artemia sp. Kazakhstan ARC1039 | reverse complement strand
AAAAAAAAATTAAGTACACATAGCGCTAGATCTAGAGATTTCCTTTAAAATGAGCCATTGAACAACTCTCTACGATGTTCCAGTGCCAAGCTATCTGTGGAAAAGAAAGAAAAAAATATCCCGTTTGGGGAGAATAACGTGGTAAAAGTCTATTTTCTTGATTTTCAAGCCAATATATTTTCTTTGTTATTCAAGCCAAAGGGCGGTAAGTTTCCTTTATGGAGGATTTGGACAAGGCGGTTCTAATGGTGTACTTTTTGTTTTGATCTGACTCTTTTTTTAGGAGCAACGGGTTTTTATATTTCTTAACATTGGAGGTGATCGTCTCTTACTAGGTTGCTAGCTACCGCTGCAACCCGGATTCTTTGAAATAGTAAGAGACGAACCTCAAGTAACTACCCCTGGAACCACCATTTATCAGTTACTATGGATGAGAGATCGTTCTTTACTGTAAATTTCGGTAATCTATATCGTTATCATACCGTTCCTTGCTCTTTTGTTTGGCTGTCTCAATCGTTGCTTCTCTATGAAGTTTATCATTGCGATAACGCTCCTTGATCTTTTGTCTAGCCTTCTCAATTCTTGCTTCTCTGTAATCTTCATCATTACCATACCGTTCCTTGATCTTTTGTTTGGCTGTCTCAATTTTTGCATGTCTATAATCTTCATCATTGTGATAACACATCTTGCTGTTTTGTTTTGCTCTCTCAATTATTACTTCTCGATACGCCTGGTCGGTTGAATACCTTTGCTTTTTTCTTTTCGAGATACTATCTCTGTTGTTTGTGTAGTACTGTTTTTTTAACTTGCGTATAGCTTGCTTTGATCTAACCATTATCTAATTATGAATGAGAACATTTACAGTTCTGACGCTTCTTATATAGTAATTATGACGTCACGGCGTAATGATTTTATTTCATGACGTCATGGCGCAATGGTATTATTTCACGACGTCTTCAGAAACAACAATATAATTTGGTGTATTTCTATTCACGTCATAGCTTTAATTTATCTAGTAGGGTTTCAGACAAGGTAGTTCTAATGATGTACTTTTGTTTTGATCTGACTGTATTTTTAGGATTTTTGTGTTTTTATATTTCTTAGCATTGGACTGATCGTCTCTTGCTAGGTTGCTAGCTAATGCTGCAACCCAAATTATGAGAGGCAGCCTGGCCGAGTGGTCTAAGGCACTGGTGTTAGCCACCAGTCTCTTCGGAGGCGTGGGTTCAAATCTTACCGCTGGTATACGATTATGTTTGAAAAACTGCAGTGTGAAAAGACATCAAAAATGCAGTTTTTGGTGGAAAAATTTATTCTCTTTTAGAAATCATTTATTTTAGTTACTATAGATTTTTAACCCAATTAATTTCCTTTAAAATGAGCCATTGAACAACTCTCTACGATGTTCCAGTGCCAAGCTATCTCTGGATACAAAAGAAAAAAAAAAGAAAAAAATATCCCGTTTAGGCAGAATGTTTTAGTAGCTGCCACTTTTCTTGATTTTCAAGCCAATATATTTCCCTTGCTGTTCAAGCCAAGGGACAGAAAGTTTCCTATACAGGGGTTTCGGACAAGGCGGCTCTAATGGTGTACTTTTTGTTTTGATCTGACTCCTCTGTTAGGAACTATGGGTTTTTATATTTCTTAACACTGGACGTGATCGTCTCTTACTAGGTTGCTAGCTACCGCTGCAACCCGGATATTTGTGGAAGACAAGTAAGAAAAAAGAAAAAAAGAAAAAAAATATCCCGTTTAGGCAGAATGTTGTAGTAGCTGCCACTTTTCTTTATTTTTAAGCCAACATATTTCCCTTGCTGTTCAAGCCAAGGGACACAAAGTTTCCTATACAGGGGTTTTGGACAAGACAGTTCTAATGTTTTACTTTTTGTTTTGATCTGACTCCTTTCTTAGGAGCTATGGGTTTTTATATTCTTTAACATTGGACCTGATCGTATGTTACCAGGTTTCTAGCTACCGTTGAAACCCGAATAAACTGATCACAAACAGGAAAAAGCCTACGGCTTTTTCTTCTTAGAAATAGTCAGAGACGAACCTCAAACAATCAAGTAGCTAACTAATTCCAATGTATGCAATTGTTTATCAATCAAATGATCGTCTTTTAATGTAAACTATACAGGGGTTTCGGACAAGGCGGTTCCAATTGTGTACTTTTTGTTTTGATCTGACTCCTTTGTTAGGAACTATAGGTTTTTATATTTCTTAACATTGGACGTGATCGTCTTTTACTAGGTTGGTAGCTACCGCTGCAACCCGAATTAAAATGAGCTATTGGACAACTCTCTACGATGTTCCAGTGCCAAGCTATCTGTGGAAAAGAAAAAAAATATGCCGTTTGTGGAGAATAACGTGGTTAAAGTCAATTTTCTTGATTTTCAAGCCAATATATTTCCCTTGCTGTTCAAGCCAAATGACAGAAAGTTTCCTATGCAGGGGTTTCGGACAAGGCGGTTCTAATGGTGTACTTTTTGTTTTGATCTGACTCCTTTTTTAGCAGCTATGGGTTTTTTATTTCTTAACATTGGACGTGATCGTCTCTTACTAGGTTGCTAGCTACCGCTGCAACCCGGATAACGCTGTAACCCTGATAACAAACAGGAAAATATTACAAACAGGAAAAAGCCTACCGCTTTTTCTTCTTTGAAATAGTAAGAGACGAACATCAAACGATCAAGTAGCTACCTAAGTCCAATACATGTAATAAATTTTTATTCCAATGATCGTCTTTTAATGTAACATATCAGTTACTATGGGAGAGAGATCGTTCTTTACTGTAACTTAAGCGATTCTAAACTGAAAAACTGACTCAGTCCAATATATGCAATGGTGTGCTTTTCTAATGATCGTCCTTTAATATAAACTATGGACTAAAGTTCGTTCTTTAATGTAAAAATTCGATCATCAAGCCTTTATGTAACCCGGATTAAAAAATTATTATCATATCTTATATGTAACTTTTATATAAGTCTTCGATAGTCTAATGGTAAGTATGCACACTTGTTACCTGGGAGAAGGGGGTTCGATTCCGCGTCGGGGAGAACTTTTAATATGTTGAATTAAAAGCACTATCTTTTCAATTTAAAATTTAAAAAAGAAACTTGTTTATTTACATTCTAGCTAAAATAATGAAGATAATATTAATGAACCACAGTGTTCAGTTTCTTTGGACTTGAGTTCGTTTTTTAACTATAAATACAAACAGGAAAAATCCTACGGCTTTTTCTTCTTTTAAATAGTAAGAGACGAAACTTAAATGTAAAAAAATATAAATACTGTAATCTTAACTATAGTGAAGTTGCGTATAAAAGTTAGTATAGGGAAGAGTTCAATCTTTATTATAATCTCTTACTAGGTTGCTAGCTACCGCTGCAACCCAGACTACATGAGATCCTCTTGACTAACATCATTTATGATCGATCCTTATGGCCCACTATACAAGTTTGTATAGGCAAGAGTTCGTTCTTTATTGCAATTAATTTTCAAGAGAACAAGTTGCTTTATTCAACAAATGGCTTCAATCTTAAAGGCAAAGTCGGTATGATAACATTGTACCCTCTTTATAGAGTGAATTTTAATAACTACTACATGAGATCCTCTTGACTAACACCATTTATGATCGATCCTTATGTCCCACTATACAAGTTTGTATAGGCAAGAGTTCGTTCTTTATTGCAAACATCATTATAATAACGCTGTTTGTCACTATCAATTTTCACATCTCGATACGCCTGGTCGGTTGAATACCTTTGCTTTTCTCTTTTCAAGATGCTATCTCTGTTTTTTTGGTAGCACTCTTTTTTTAACTTGCGTGTAGCTTGCTTGATTGAAACCATTATGTAACCATTAGTTGAATTTTTATGTCCCGTATCAAGTATCAAGAACCTAACAAAAAATTAAACTAATTTTTAAATTTTCAGGTATTTTTCTAGTCTAAATTAAAAGATTAAAACTATTGTTCAGACACCATAAATATTTTTGCAGTTTATAACTTTAGCGATTCTGAACTAAAAACGAAAATAAAATAAAAATTAATTTTTTCAATTTTTACGTCACGTCGCTAATTAAGTCATATATGGTTATTAGTACACAATAGGTTTTAGATATTACGTCATGTCACTTATTACGTCATATATGGTTATAAGTAGATAATCGGTAAAATATTCGTTCTTTATTATAAATAATTAAAAAAAAATTAAGTACAAATAGCGCTAGATCTAGAGATTTCCTTTAAAATGAGCCATTGAACAACTCTCTACGATGTTCCAGTCCCAAGCTATCTGTGGAAAAGAAAGAAAAAAATATCCCGTTTGGGGAGAATAACGTGGTAAAAGTCAATTTTCTTGATTTTCAAGCCAATATATTTTCTTTGTTATTCAAGCCAAAGGGCGGTAAGTTTCCTTTATAGAGGATTCGGACAAGGCGGTTCTAATGGTGTACTTTTTGTTTTGATCTGACTCTTTTTTTCTCTTACTAGGTTGCTAGCTACCGCTGCAACCCGGATGACATCACATAAGTATTACGAATTTAAAGAAGAACAAGTAGATGCATAATAGTATTGTAATGACGTCATGGATTAATGTAAAAGGCTACATACATGTTACAGCCAAAAATGACGTCACGTCAAAAATCGCACCATAATATCTATTTCAATGACATCATTCATAGTATAAGAGTAGCTGATGTCTAGAATAATTTATCAGCCTATTTATCAACAGATTTCTAAACAGTAGCATGCATACGGAAAAACACAAATTACATTCGTTGAAAATGGTGTGTCGCTTGAACAAGCTTTTGAAGAAGTTGTTACTAGAGTGCTATCCTCAAGCCCTTTTATTATTGTATTCCAAAATGATAGCGATGATGATAAGGTTTGGGATTTCGACATAATGAGGTCATAAATGCTTACCATGCCCTGTTAAATTTTTTCCCATATCATCCTAATCTGTTACAATCCCATGCTCATAGGATACTTAAAACTCAAAATTTCCCTTTTTGTTTGAGCATCTTCCCCTGCATAAAAATCTTGGCTACATTCAGCATGTCTTGGACGTCCAATCACAGTGGAAAACACAGCTTTTAGGGCATCACTACCGGATATTCCAGCTTTGCAAATTACTAATCGGTTATCTATCACATTTGATCTATTTTCAGTTGAGATATTGAAATTTATGCTAAACGTTAAGTGTCAAACTAAATCTTCCACAAATTTTAGAACTGTTGGCTGACTAATAATTTGTATATCTTTCCTCCCCTACCTAAACTACCACCCAAAACAATCAAAAGTTTTAAAATGCGTTAAAAAATTGTCTAGTAAGAGAAATTTTCAATCGTAGCTGATTCAGGTGCAGTAACTATGATTTTGATCAGTATTTTTGTGAAATATATTTATGAAAACACATTTATACGAATTTTGAAAAATAGGCTGACAACCCTCGAAAATGGCAGTTGGTAGAAGCGGAAAGTACACCATTAGAATTGCCATCACCAAAAACCCAATTCTTCATAATAGTAAAATTATCAGTTTAAAAAAAAACCTACACCAGGGATCGAAACCGGTCCTATCGGGTGAAAACCAGGTATCCTACCACTACACCAAATGGGATTGAAATTAGTCAATTAATTATTTGTTTATGATGTTTTGATAGGCAGAATTAAGGCGTGATTTACGAAAATTTAACAGATGTCAAATAAGTCAAATTCGACAATCTCTTCCATCAGAGCAAATGTATGAGGACACACTTTGAATTGTATTTAATATATCATCTAAAGCGTTGTTCGTGATTCAAGTTCACTAATAACTTTAAAGAAACAAATATATTCCGGTGAACAGAAATTTCTACTCTCGGCATACAATCAGGCTACGAAAAAACCCTATGATTACATTCTATTGTATTTTAATTAAAACACAGTCGAGGAAATACGTGTAGTCAGTGATATTTTTGACAATGAAATTACCGTATTTACCAGTGAACAGTAAAAGAGGTCATTAGTTACCATCATGACACTGAAGAAACTTCATGAAAAAAGACATTTATTTTCCGTCCTAGGTAATTCAAAACCGCGGCTTAGGAAGGCTATACTTAAACATGGTGGTAAGTTTGTTTTTCTTGTATTTCCACAAAACAAGTTTTTCAAAGAAAATTAAAGAGCTCCATTAAGAAAGAAATGAACAGAACTAAAGTCAAATAATCTTCCGAGCGTAAAACTACCACAAATCACTATCAATAAATAAATGAAACTAAAGACGAACAGAAATTATAATAAATAGCAGATTCAAACTCAAAACGAGCAAAATTTAACAAGAGCAGAGCATGAGCAGGCCCTCATACCTTCTCATGACTAGAACATAAGTAGGGCGGCCTCTATTGATTTAAAGTCATGCCCTCCCTTTTCCCATAGGATTTCAAGCACAGCCATCTGACGTCACAACACCCCTGGCAAAATTTACATGACACCCCTGGCAAGAGTCCTGGGTGTTTCAATATATTTACTTGGAATGTGGTCGGAATAATAGAAAAGTAGCAATAAATAAGGACAATTAATAAGTAGGGTTCTTAATCCCTCGCACCTGTACAATGCTGTCAGCTGTTTCTACAAGAGCCCTCTGACGTCACAGCAGCTATAGGGAAATTAATATAGGATTTTATAGACAAGCCCTCTGATGTCACGACAGCCGTGTTTTCCAGGTGCTACACTTCCCAGGTGATGGAATCCCCACGTTGTTTTTCAATTAAAAACCATAGACGTCCATTTTGTAAGGAATCTTGTCTAAACATACTTACCGGGTGGTAGACCCCCCCACCTATGTTTCTATATTAAAAGCCTTAAACGGATTTCCAGGAGTGCAGGTGTTCCCTCGAAAATGGAAGATCCCTGAGTGTCCGGGGAACACTATAAATACCAAAGGGAAGGACAATTCCTCATCAGTACTCATTTGAAGCTTTAGTTTGACACACCAAACTCTATAAAAGCGAATATGTCTCGTTCATATCAAGAAGTAAGTCTTTTTTCTCTAGTATTCCCCCCTCCTCCAAGCCCTCTCACCCCCTCCATAACATTATCTTGTCTATACTCGTTTTAAAGCTCTTAATACTCCTTATTTACCGTGTATAAACCCCAACCCTCTCTCCCTATTCGATAACAATTAATCCTTTCAAAGAAATTATTCGTTTCGTCAAAAATAGTAAATTTTCTGCAATCTTCTCCCCTCATGTTTAGAGACACTAGTTTAAACTTTAGCACGCGATTCATCAAAATAGAATCGTGTCTCTTATGGTCCAAATTAAAAACATATTGCCTATTATAGGCAGAATAAATGATTTAATTCTATACCTTTCTTGGAAAAGTTTTTTTTAATCATTGCGAGGCGTGAAAACCAAGGTTTTTAACTTTGATAAAGAAGAGGAGGATGCAATGACTTAAATTTTGGGAGGGTACTAAAATTAGGCCCAATTTATCTGGAAAAACACTTGATTATAGGGTCAATCCCACCTACAGAAAAGAACTTATGCATATTTTACCCCCTCTATCATTATATGATCCTCATTTAGAGGACTCTCCGTTTATCTGGACTCTCCGTTTTCCGCTTACCTCCGTTTACCGTTTACCACAAATCCTTCTTTGAGTATTAAGGTGGGACAGAGTTATTTCAGGAAAAACAAAATCTTGTTTTTCTTCTCTTCTTCTTGTTTTTAGCTCTTCTCTTCTTCTTTTTTCTTCTGTAGAAGCGAGCATTATTTTATACTAAATCCCGTTTACTCTTCTAGAGCCTCCCCGCTCACCCCCCCCCCCCCCGTCCAAAAGTGCATGAACTCAAAAATTGAAAGTGTTAGCGAGATGGAACCCAGAGTGCCTAAAGTAGCAGTGGAAATTACAAGGGGTTGCTGACTAAACCTAAAATAGGACAAGATATAGAGATCCGTGGTGCTAATGACACTATACTAGCCCTTCTTTGAGGATTTCCTATGTATCCCCAGACAAATTTCGAGTCAATTTGAAAAAGGCTGAGCTGCGATAATATAGTTGAACATGTTGAGCTAGAAATATCTATTTAATGTGACTGCTCCATGTGTAATGGTCATTATCATGATTTTGAGCATTCTTACGATCCTACTGCAACATGTTTAGACAGTGTGGACTCTAGAATACACGAGAAGAATCTGAGGAAATGAGGAGAAAAATCTTGCTTTATGTGGAGAGAATGGAGAGAAATTTACACAGATTGCAAGTAAGCTCGCATAAAACAAGGTTCGATATGACAGAAAAGGAAGAGGAAGATCGAAAGAAGTGACATAGAAAAAAGGGCTTTTTCTACAGTGTTATCTCAAAATATAATATAAAAGACAGTAATGAAAATTCAAAGAATAATGTCTATAACGCAAGACATAACACTGAATATTGCGATGAATATGATCCAAGAAAAGAGAAAAAGTGCCCCTTCAAGAGACGACATAAGAGATTATTCTATGGAATGAAATTTAAACATCGAAAATCATTCTGGAAGAACCCTCATATACCATTTTACGATAAATCTAATTATTGATATGCTTGACAAGTTTTGTACCATAATCTTACAATAAATTTGCTTTTTCATATTAATTTGTCTTACTCGATAAGCCTGGGGTAAGGATATAAGTACGGATTTCTCTACATGAATAGTTTTGGGTCAAATAGAGCCCCCCTAATTGTCCATACCTCGCAGTGAGATCCCGACCGGTCCAAAGGGTTCTTCATCCAGTGGCTGGCGCTCGGCGGGGGAGTTCGGTCAGTGTTTACTCATTCCGGGGACGGAATCCGGACTTTGGCTAGGCGATAAAGGACGTTAAAAAATGGTCTTGCTCGACATAATCTAAAAAGTAGCAATAATAATGAATTAGCATGGGATTTCAAACGCATCCCTTAGAAATTAGCACAGGATTTCAAACGCATTCACTCCCCGGATTCAGATGGCAGCCCCATGACTTCAAAGCATCCCTGGCAAGATTCCTAAGGGACCCATGTTTCCACCTGGCAAGATTCCCACCCCAGGCAGGCTTCCCGGGATCCCAGGTGTTCTATTGTTTCTTCAATATTGGCAAGATTCCTACCCATTTTTGCACATTGTTTTTTTCTGGAAGATTCCCAGGCTTTCCGTGACCAGGTCCAATATGGATGACGCCATCGCATGTCACAAGCTAAACTCCTGGAGCCCATGGGGGAATCCCCGAGCAGGGCACACACGTGGGTGCTGCGTGATAACGGTGCTCAAGTTACGCAACGACACCTAATTGGAGGGTTGGAAGATAAGCGGGTCATCTTGCAAGAAGAGTAGGTACCCAAAGCGTTAAGAAGTATACTTATGAGCCAGAGCGGAATGACACTGCGACACTGCTTTTACACACCTCTGAGGGCAATTTTAACTAAGGACATGCTAGCCCTCGAGGATTTTCTTAAACAATTATTTAACATATTTTAGGAGTTGGATTAAGCATATTGGAAGCGCCAGGAATTAGAGTTGAAATTGACTATAAATTATAAATCTAGTTAAAAGAACCTTTAAAACAAGACTCTGAAGTTGGAGTTTTACGGCTGTCCCCCCTCTCTCGCCCCTCCTAGCAATCATTTCCGGAGGACGGACTGATATTAGAGCTAATTTAGAATTAAATTTTTTTTTTAGTCCATGTGCCTGATTTCTACGATTTGCTCTTGATTTTTTTATGAATTTGTTAAGTTTTCTTTGTTTCCGTAATGATTTTAGAGGTCGACCATGATTTCAACACTTTACCCTTGATTTCTAAACTGGTCTTCATTTCTAGGGTTGCCCATGATTTCTAGAGTTTGCTATTGATTTTCATGAATTTTGACGGTTTCATTGTTTTGGTAATGATTGTTTAGAGATTGACCATGATTTCTACACTTTGATCATGATTTCAATGGTATGGTCTTGATTTGTATGGTTTGGTCCGGAGCTCTAGGGTTGGCTCTGTCGTGTAGATAAGCACCTTTTAATTTTTCCTGGAACACCAGCCTTTCTTGGGTTTAATGCTGCTTGACAATAAGCCATAATCGCGTTTTGTGGCGGTAAAGGAACACTAAAACTTACATTCTTTAAAAGAGCTCTTTTCTGCTAGGAATAGCAAGTTTTTTCTTAGCACTAAAAATTTTCTATTCGAAGTAACAACTTTTTCCTTAATACTAAAAAACTTTTGGTTAAAAAAATCAAATGTCTCTTGGAAGCAACAGGTTTTTCTTAATAGTAACAATTCTTTTCTATTAGAAGCAATTTTTCCGTCAAAGATAACAAATTTCTATTAGAAGTAACATTCTTTTGTTTATGATAACAAGTTTTATATTCGCGATATATAAGCATAATCGCGTTTTGTGGCGGTAAAGGAAACACTAAAACTTACATTCTTTAAAAGAGCTGTTTTCTGCTAGGACTAGCAATTTTTTTCTTAATACTAACAAATTTTCTATTCGAAGTAACAATTTTTTCCTTAATAATAACAAACTTTTAGTTAAAACAATCAAATACCTCTTCGAAGTAACAGGTTTTTCTTAATAGTAACAATTGTTTTCTAATAGCAGCAATTTTTCCGTCAAAGATAACAAATTTCTACTAGAAGTAACATTTTGTTTGTTTATGATAACAAGTTTTCTGTTACAACTAGCAAGTTTTTCTTAACAACGGCAAATTTTCTCTTCGAAGTAACAACTTCTATCGTTAATATTAACAAACGTTTACCTAAAACTATCAAATGTCTCTTGGGAGTAAAAGGTTTTTCCTTAATAGTAACAAATATTTTCTATTAGCAGCAAGTTTTCCGTCAAAGATAATAAATTACTCTTAGAATTAACAATTTTTTGTTTATGATAACAAGTTTTCTGTTAGAAGCAGCAAGTTTTTCTTAACACTATCAAATTTTCTCTTCGAAGTAACAATTCTTTTCCTTAGTAATAACAAATTTTTACTTAACACTATCAAATTCTCTTGGAAGTAACAGGTTTTCTCCTAACACTAAAAATTTTCTCTTCGAAGTAGTCTTCGAAGTGTCTGGTAGATAAGCACCTTATGATTTTTTCTGGAACACCAGCCTTTCTTGGTTTCAATGTTTCTTGACAATAGCCATAATCGCGTTTTGTGGCGGTAAAGGAACACTAAAACTTACATTCTTTAAAAGAGCTCTTTTCTGCCAGGACTAGCAAGTTTTTTCTTAACACTAACAAATTTTCTCTTAGAAGTAAACACTTTTTCCTTAATACTAACAAACTTTTAGTTAAAACTATTAAGTAACAGGTTTTTCATAATAGTAACAATTTTTTTCCAATAGCAGCAAGTTTTCCGTCAAAGATAATAAAATTTCTCTTAGAAGTAACAATTTTTTGTTTGTGATAACAAGTTTTCTGTTAGAAACAACGTTTTTCTTAAAACTACCAAATTTTCTCTTCGAAGTAACAAATTTTTTCCTTAATAATAACAAAATTTTACTTAACACTATTAAATTCTCTTGGAAGTAACAGGTTTTCTCCAAACACTAACAAATTTTCTCTTCGAAGTAATAACCTTTTCCCTAATACTAACAAACTTTTGCTTAACACTATTAAATGTTTCTTGGAAGTAACATATTTTTTCTTAATAGTAACACATTTTTCCTAACAGCACCAAATTTCCCGTCAAAGATAACAGATTTCTCTAAAAAGTAACAATTTTCCGTCTATGATAACAAGTTTTCTGTTAGAAGTAGCAAGTTCTTCTTATCACTAACAAATTTTCTCTTCGAAGTAACCTTTTTTTCTTCAATTCTAACAAAGTTTTACTTAACACTATCAAATGTCTCTTGGAAGTAACAGGTTTTTCTTAATATTAACATTTTTTTTCTAATAGCAACAAGTTTTCCGTCAAAGATGACAAATTTCTCTTAGAAGTAACAATTTTTGTCTATGATAACAAGTTTTCTGTTATAAGTAGCAAGTTTTTCTTAACACTAACAAATTTTCTCAAAAAAAATAACAACTTTTTTTCCCTAATACTAACAAAGTTTTACTTAACACTATCAAATGTCTCTTGGAAGTAACAGTTTTTTCTTAATAGTAAGAACTTTTTTTACAATAACAGCAAGTTTTCCGTCAAATATAACAAATTTCCCTTAGAAGTAACAACTTTTTCGTCAGTAATAACAAGTTCGAAGTTCTGTTAGAAGTTCTGTTAGAAGTAGCAAGTTTCCCGTCAAATATAACAAATTTCTCTTAGAAGTAACACATTTTTGTTTATGATAACAAGTTTTCTGTCAGAAGTAGCAAGTTTTTCTTAACAATTACAACGTTTCTCTTCGAAGTAACAACTTTTACCTTAATACTAACAAACTTTTACTTAACACTATCAAATTTCTCTTAGAAGTAACAGGTTTTTATTAATAGTAGCAATATTTTTCTAAACGCACCATGTTTTTCGTCAAAGATAATAAATTTCTCTAAGAAGTAACAACTTTTTCGTCAGTAATAACAAGTTTTCTGTTAGAACTAGCAAGTTTTCGGTCAAAAATAACAAATTTCTCTTAGAAGTAAATTGTTTTTGTTTATGATAATAAGTTTTCTGTCAGTAGTAGCAAGTTTTTCTTAGCCGTAACAAATTTTCTCTTCGAAGTAATAGCTTTTTCCATAATACTAACATACTTTTACTCAACACTATCAAATTTCTTTTAGAAGTAACAGGTTTTTCTTAATAGTAACAAATTTTTTTCTAATAGCACCAAGTTTTCCGTGAAAGATAACAAATTTCTCTTAGAAGTAACAATTTTTTCGTCATTGATAAAAAGTTTTCTGTTAGATGTGACAAGTTTACCGTCAGAGACAACAACTTTTTCTTAGAAGAAACAATTTTTTGTTTATGATAACAAGTTTTCTGTCAGAAGTAGCAAGTTTTTTTCTTAACACTAACAAATTTTCACTTCGAAATAGCAACTTTTCCTTAGTACTAACAAATTCTTGCTTAACAGTATCAAACTTCTCTTAGAAATAACTGGTGTTTTCTTAATAGTAACAAATTTTGTCTAATAGCACCAAGTTTTTCCATCAAAGATTTTACATTTTTCTAAGAAGTAACAATTTTTTTGCCAGTGATAACAAGTTTTCTGGTAGAAGTAGCAAGTTTTTCTTAACACAACCAAATTTTTCTTAGAAGAAAAAAAATTTTTGTTTTTGATAACAAGTTTTCTGTCAGAAGAAGCAAGTTTTCTGTCAGAAGTAGCAAGTTTCTTCTTAACACTAACAAATTTTCTCTTCGAAGTAACAACCTTTTCCTTAATACTAACAAACTTTCGCTTCACACTATTAAATGTCTCTTGGAAGTAACAGATTTTATCTGCATTCCTCCTACTCCCACTGTGCGGTCAGATTTCAATCCCCTCATCGCTTGTCATCAGGTTTGGAACTCCCTGCCTTCTTCAGTACAGAAATGCCACTCGTTTGGCACTTTCAAGAGGATTCTTAAGGGCCATTTAGTTAAGAATCAAACAGAATAGTTTTTTCTTGTGGAGTCGATGTCCCCTGAATGTTTAGTTTTGTTATATGGTGGTCTTCTCTTCGCTATGACTCCCAGGCCTCAGGTATGGTCTCTTTTTAATTTTATATGTTGTTTGGCGATCGATTTCTTTTTTATGGTTGTTTGGATATATTGTATTTTTTTTCTCTTTCCCCTTGTATCCCTGGCCAAGGAGCCTTTCGAGGGGGATTAGGAGTGTTGTGATTGGATTGTGTATGTATTGTGGAATAAAAACTCTGAACTCTGAACTTTTACTCAACACTATCGAATTCTTCTTAGAAGTAACAAGTTTATCTTAATAGTAACAATTTTTTTCTCATAACACCAAGTTTTCCGTGAAAGATAAAAAATTTCTCTTAGAAGTAACAATTTCTTCGTCAGTGATAACAAGTTTTCTGTCAGAAGAAGCCAGTTATAACAAATTTCTCTTAGAAGTAAAAATTTTTTCGTCAGTGATAACAAATTTTCTCTTCGAAGTAACAACCTCTTCCTTAATACTAACAAATTTTTACTTAACACTATCAAATTTCTCAGGGAAGTAACAGGTTTTTTCTTAATAGTAAAAAAAAAATACTTAACTGCTTTCAACTTAGGTTCGTTTAACTTCACTTAGTATGGCCCACAACGCTAAGTGATATTAAACGAACCTAAGTTGAAAGCAGTTAAGTCAATGTAACCTAGCTTGAAATTCGGAGAAAATGTGTTAGTGTTAAGAAAAAAACTTGCTACTTCTGACAGAAAACTTCTTATCGTAAACAATAAAGTGTTACTTCTAAGAAAAGTTTGTTAGTGTTAAGAAAAATTGCTACTTCTAACAGAAAACTTGTTATCACTTACGTAAAAAGTTGTAACTTCTTAGAGAAATTTGTTATCTTTAAACGAAAACTTGGTGCTATTAGAAAAAATATGTTACTATTAAGAAAAAACTTGTTACTTCCAAGAAAAATTTTATAGTGTTAAAACTGTTAGGGTTAAGAAAACTTGCTACTTCTAACAGAAAACTTGTTATTACTGACGAAAAATTTTTACTTCTAAGAGAAATTTGTTATCTTTCACGGAAAACTTGGTTCTATTAGAAAAATTTGTAACTATTAAGAAAACCTGTTACTTCTAAGCGAAATTCGACGGTGTTAAGTAAAAGTTTGTTAGTATTCAGGAAAAAGTTGCTACTTCGAAGAGAAAATTTGTTCGTGTTAAGGAAAACTTACTACTTCTGACAGAAAATTTGTTATCATAAACAAGGAATTGTTACTTCTAAGACAAATTTGTTATCTTTGACGGAAAACTTGGTGCTATTAGAAAAAAATTGTTACTATTAAGAAAAACTTGTTACTTCTATGAGAAATTTGATAGTGTTAAGTAAAAGTTTGTTAGTATTAAGTAAAAAGTTGTTAATTCGAAGAGAAAATTTGTTAGTGTTGAGAAAAACTTGCTAGTTCTGACAGAAAACTTGTCATCATAAACAAAAAAATGTTAATTCTAAGAGAAACTTGTTATCTTTGACGTAAAACTTGCTACTTCTAACAGAAAAGATGTGATCACTGACGAAAAAGTTGTTACTTCAAAGAGGAATTTGTTATCTATGACGGAAAACTTGATGCTATTAAAAAAGTTTGTTACTATTAACAAAAACCTGTTACTTCTAAGAAAAAAATTGATAGTTTTAAGTAAAAATTTGTTAATATTATAGAAAAAAGTTGTTACTTCGAAGAGAAAGTTTGTTAGTCTTAAGAAAAACCTGCTACTTATAACATAAAACATGTTATCATAAACAAAAAATTGTTACTTCTAAGAGAAATATGTTATCTTTGACAGAAAACTTGCTGCTATTAGAAAAAATTGATACTTTTAAGGAACAACCAAAAATTATAACTATTAAATTAATTCCAAGAGACATTTGATAGTGTTAAGCAAAACTTTGTTAGTATTCGGGGAAAAAAGTTGTTACTTCGATGAGAAAATATGTTAGTGTTAAGAAAAACTTGCTAATTATAACAGAAAACTTGTTATCATAGACGAAAAATTGTTACTTCTAAGAGAAATTTGTTATCTTTGACGGAAAACTTACTGTTATAAGAAAAAAATCTTACTATTAAGAAAAAAGTGTTAATTCCAAGATAAATTTGATAATATTAAGTCAAAGTTTGTTAGCATTAAGAAAAAGAGATGGTACTTCGAATAAAAAATTTGTTACTGTTAAGAAATACTTGCTTGTTGTAAAAGAAAACTTGTTCTCATAAAAAAAATAGTTACTTCTAAGAGAAATTTGTTATCTTTGACGGAAAACTTGCTGCTATTAGAAAAAATTGTTATAATTAAGAAAAAACATGTTACTTCAAAGCGACATTTGATAGCATTAAGTAAAACTTTGCGAGTATTACGGAAAAGTTGTTAAATCGAAGAGAAAATTTGTTAGTGTTAAGAAAAACTTACTACTTCTAAAACAAAACTTGTTATCATAGGCGAAAAATTGTTACTTCTAAGAGAAATTTGTTATCTTAGACGAGAAACTTAGTGCTATTAGAAAAAAAGTTTGTTACTATTAAGAAAAAATCTGTTACTTCCAAGAGACATTTGATAGTGTTGAGTTTGTTGGTATTAAGGAAAGAGTTGTTACTTCGAAGAGAAAATTTGTTAGTGTTAGGAGAAAACCTGTTACTTCCAAGAGAATTTGATAGTTAGGTAAAAGTTTGTTATTACTAAGGAAAAAAGTTGTTACTTCGAAGAGAAAATTTGCTAGTGTTAAGAAAAACTTGCTACTTCTAACGGAAAACTTTAAATTGTTACTTCTAAGAGAAATTTGTTATCTTCGGAAAACTTCCTGCTAATAGAGAAAATGTGTAACTATCAAGAAAAATCCTGTTACTCCCAAGAGACATTTGATAGTTTTAAGTAAATATTTGTTAGTATTAAAGAAAAAATTGTTACTTCGAAGAGAAAATTTGCTAGTGTTAAGGAAAACTTGCCCGTTGTAACAGAATTTTTTTTTATCATTAACAAACAAAATTGTTACTTCTAAGAGAAATTTGTTATCTTTGACCGAAAAGTTGCAACTATTAGAAAAGAATTGTAACTATTAAGAAAAACTTGTTACTTCCAAGAGTCATTTGATAGTTTTAAGTAAAAGTTTGTTAGTAATAAGGAAAAAGTTGTTACTTCGAACAGAAAATTTGTTAGTGTTAAGAAAAAACTTGCCAGTTCTAGCACAAAACAGCTCGTTTAAAGAATATAAGTGTTAGTCTTCCTTTACCACCACAAAACGCGACTGGGGCTTATTGTAAAGAAAGATTAAACCCACGAAAGGCTGGTATTCCAGGAAAAATCATAAGGTGCTTAGCTACAAGACAGAGTCAACACTAGAACTCCGGACCAAACCATGAAAATCAAGACCATACCATCGAAATCATGATCAAAGTGTAGAAATCATGGTCAACCTCTGAACAATCATTACCAAAACAATGAAACCGTGACAAATTCATGAAAATCAAGAGCAAACTGTAGAAATCAGGGGTAACCCTAGAAATCAAGACCAGCATAGAAATCAAGGGCAAAGTGTCGAAATCATGGTCAGCCTCTAAAATCATTACCAACACAAAGGAAACCTGACAAATTTATAAAAAAAATCAAGAGCAAAATGTAAATATTACGCAACATGAACTAAAGAAATTTAATTCTAAATTAGCTCTAATATCATTCCGTCCTCTGGAAATGATTGATAGGAGGGGCGAGAAGGGGAGGGGGCAGCCGTAAAACTCCAACTTTAGAGTCTTGCTTTAAAGGTTTTTTTAACTAGATTTGTAATTTATAGCCAATTCAACTCTAATTCCTGGCCCTTCCAATATACTGAGTCTAACTCCTAAAATATGGTAAATAATTGTTTAAAGAAATCCTCGAGTGCTAGGACATCCTTAATTAAAATTGCCCTCAGATGTGTGTTGTTAAAACAGTGTCACAGTACCATTCCGCTCTGGCTTAGAAGTATACTTTTTAACGGTTTGGGTGGCTACTCTTCTTCTAAGATGACCCACTTATCTTCCAACCTGTCCCATTGGGTGTCATTGCGCAAGATGAGCACCGTTATTACGAAGCACACCCACATGTGTGCCGTTCTCGGGGATTCCCCCATGGGCTCCTGGAGTATAGCTTGTGACATACGATGGAGTCATCCATATTAGACCTGGTCACGGAAATCCTGGGAATCTTCCAGAAAAAACAACGTGCCAAAAATGTGTAGGAATCTTGCCAATACTGAAGAAATAACAGAACACCTGAAATCCCGGCAAGCCTGCCCGGGGTGGGAATTTTGCCAGGGGAAACATGGGTCCCTTATGAATCTTGCCGGTGATGCTGCGACGTCAGAGGGCTGCAGCCAGAATCCGGGGAGTGCATGCGTTTGAAATCCTATGCTAATTTCCTAGGGATGCGTTTGAAACCCCATGTTAATTCACTAATATTACAACTTTTTAAATTATCTCGGGCAAGATCATTTTTTAACCTCCTTTATGGCCTAGCCGAAGTCAAGATTCTGTCCCCGGAACGTGTAGACACTGACCAAACTCCCCCACAGAGCGCCAGCCACTGGTTGGGGAACCCTTCAGACCGATCGGGATCTCACTGCGAGGTATGGACAGCAGGAGGGGGGGGGGTCTATTTGACCCCAAACTGTTCATGTAGAGAAATTGCTACTTGTATCCTTACCCCAGGCTTATCGAGTAAGACAAAATTAATACGTAAAAACAAATTTATTGTAAGATTTTGGTACAAAACTTGTCAAGCATATCAATAATGAGATTTATCGTAAAATGGTATATGAGAGTTCTTCCAGAACGATTTTCGATGTTTAAAAGATCCATTCCATAGAATAATCTCTTATATCGTCTCTTCAAGGGGCACTTTTTCTTTTCTCTTAGATCATATTCATCACAATATTCAGGGTTACGTCTTGCATTATAGACATTTTTCTTTGAGTTTTCATCACTGTTTTTTATACTATATTTTGAGGTAACACTGTACAGAAAACCCTCTTTTCTATGTCTCTTCTTTAGACCTTCCTCTTCTTTTTCTGCCATATCGTACCTTGTTTTATGCGAGCTTTCTTGCATTCTGTATAAATTTCTCTCCATATCCAGCAAGATTTTTCTTCCCATTTCCTCCAGATTCTTCTCGTGTATTCTAGAGTCCACACTATCTAAACATATTGTAGTAGGTTCGTAACAATGCTCAAAATCATGATAATGACCATTACGCATGGAACAGTCACAATAAAAAGATATTTCTAACTCAACATGTTCATCCATATTAACGCACTGCAGACTTTTTTCAAATTGACTCGAAATTTGTCTGGGGTTACATAGGAAATCCCCAAAGAAGGGCTAGCGTAGAGTCATTAGCACCACGAATCTCTGTGTCTTGTCCTTTTCTAGGGTTAGTAAGCAACCTCTTGTAACTTCCACTCCTACTTTAGGCACTCTTGGTTCCATCTTGTCAACACTTACAAAATCCGGTTCATGCCCTTTTTGACGGAGGGGGGTGAGCGGGGAAGTTCTAGAAGAGATAACGAGATTTTGTATAAAATAACGATCGCTTCTACAAAAGAAAAAAGAAGAAGAGCTGAAAAGAAGAAGAAGAGAAGAAAAACAAGATTTTGTTTTTCATGCAATAACACTATTCCATCTTAATGGAGGATCAACTAAATGAGGATCATGTAATGATAGAGGGGGTAAAATACGCATAAGTTCTTTTCTATAGGTGGGATTGACCCTATAATCAAATGTTTTTCCAGATAAATTGAGTCTAATTTTAGTACCCTCCCTAAATTTGTCATTGCATCATACTTTCTATACCAAAGTTGAAACCCTTGGTGTTCACGCTTCGCAACGATAAAAGAAACCTTTTCAAAGAAAGGTATAGAATTAAATAATTCATTCTCCCTATAATAGACAATAGTAAAGCTAGAAATGTTTTAAATGCACTAGAAAAAGAATAAATCTGACTTTAATAGGCAGAGAATAATCGAGCAAATAGGTTTCTAGGAGCTTATTCAAGAAAACCAAGCAGTAGAATTTGCGAGAAATAAAATTATCCTAGAATTATGTAAATGCTTCACCTCCCGTAAGGTGTAATTGACAGCAATACAATCCCTTCTGTGAAAGATTAATTGTTTACAAAGCAACCCTCTCACATATGTTTTTAATTTGGACCACAAGAGACACGATTCTGCTTTGATGAATCGCGTGCTAAAGTTTGAACTAGTGTCTCTAAACATGAGGGGAGAAGATTGCAGAAAATGCACTATTTTTAACGAAACGAATAATTTCTTTTGAAAGGATTAATTGTTATCGAATGGGGGGATCGGGTTGGAGTTTTTACACGGTAAATAAGGAGTATTAAGAGCTTTAAAACGATTATATACAAGATAATGTGATTGAGGGGGCGATGGGGCTTGGAGGAGGGGGGAAGGTGGTAGGAAATACTAGAGAAAAAAGACTTACTTTTTGATATGAACGAGCCATATTCGCTCTTTTAGAGTTTGTTGTGTCACACTATAGCTTCAAATGAGTACTGATGAGGAATTGTCCTTCCCTTAGGTATTTATAGTGTTCCCCGCACACAAAGGGATCTTCTATTTTCGAGGGAACACCTGCACTCCTGGAAAGCCGTCTAAGGTATTTAATAGAAAAAACTCGTGGGGGGTCTACCACCCGGGAGGCATGTTTAGACAAGACTCCTTACAAAATGGGCGTCTAAGATATTTAATACAAAAACAACGTGGGGAAGCCTATCACCTGGGAAGTCTAGCACCTCGAAAACAGGGCTTTCGTGACGTCAGAGGACATGTCTTTAAAATCCTATGTTAATTTCCCTGTGGCTGTTGTGACATCAGAGGGCCCCGGTGGAAACAGCTGAGCGCATTGTACAGGTACGAGGGATTAGGAGCTCCACTTATTACAGGGGTGTCATGGGAATTTTTCCAGGGGTGTTGTGACGTCAGAGGGCTGTGTTTGAAATCCTACGGGAAAAGGGAGGGTACAACTTTAAATCAATAGAGACCCCAATACTAACATAATTTGCGCTTTGCTGAAAACAAAATACGTTTTAAATGTATTCACTTTTTTTACTTTAATAAACAAAAAATTATTCAAACTTTAAGGAATAAATATCAGTATATGTAAATTAAACTGACAAATCACGGTCATTTGTTTTTTTTTCAGTAAACGCAAATTATGTTCTGCTCTTGAGAAGGCGTGGGGGTTATCAGCCCTACTCATGTTAATTTTTGCTCGTTTTGAGTTTGACTCGGCTGTTTATTGTCCTTTCTGTTCGTTTTGAGCTGCATTTATTTATTGGATGTGATTTGTTGTAGTTTTAAGCTTGGAAGATTATTTGACATTATTTCTGCTTATTTTTGGCTTAACAGGACTCTTTACCTTTCTTTGAAAGACTCGTTTATGTGGAAAAAGCTTTTTTTTAATTAGTTACTATTAAAGAATAGGCTAAATGAAAACCAAAACGAACAGAATTTAAATAAACAATCATAGCAAATGAAACATTCAACAGGTACTAGTATATATGATTAAATAAATTTTAAACAGAGCAAAGCTTGAATTGAATTTGCAAATGAAGCTTAAAAACAACAAAAATATTTAGCTATTGAAGAATAAATGAAACCCAAGACAAACAAAAACTAAATAGACACTTAAATAAAACAAACATAGGTACTAATACAAATGAATAAATCAATCTTAAAACGAGTGAAACTAAAATTTAATAAACAAATTAAGCTTAAAACGAAAAATAAATGTTTTGCTATTTAAGTATAAATGAAACTCAAAACGAACAGAAATAAAATAAACAGTCAACGCAAATTAGCATGCAATAGATATTAATGTAAATGAATAAATAAATCTTAAAACGACCGAAACTTAAATCTAATATGCAAATCAAGCTTGAAACGACCAAAAATCACTACAAACAAGAGTTTGGTTATTGTCTCCTTCTTAAACTGTAAAAGTCTAAAACCTACTGCGTCATTGACGCTTTACTGAAAACAAATTATATTACAAATATTTTCTTTTTTACTTATTACAACATTAAAAAAATATATAAATTACAGCACAATTAAATTTTGAACTGAAGAGCTTTCAGCAATTAATACCATTATATATCAAATATTCAGTTTATTTTTATTAGTTCTTTCCAAGATTGTTCAAGACAAATATAATTTCACTACAAACAAGATTTTCAATGCTGTCCCCTTCCCTAACTGTAAAAGTGTAAAGCCTACTGCGTCATTGGCGCTCCACTGAAAACGAATTATATTACAAATATTTTTTTTCCAGTTATTACAGCGTTGAAAATGAAAATAGGAATTATAGTGAAATCAAATCTTTAATTGATGATCGTTTAACAATCATTATCACTATATATCAAATATTCAGTTTGATTTTATTTGGACTTTCCGAGACTGTTCAAGACACTGTTCAAGACTGTTCAAGACTGTTCGCTGGACTGGCAACCATGGGTGTAATAACTAAGGAAAATATATGCTGTCATTTCACTAGTTTTAAATAAGATTTGGATATTTTTTTGAAATATTTTTTGAAACCAGATTTATAATTGTGACTTTCCAAGTAAGTGAATATTTTTTTTTCCAGTTAAGAGGAGCCATATACTAGGAACCAGGTGTGTCTATTGGTGCGCACGCGCTGATTGCGTGATTTTTGGCCGCGCAGCGTTGCCATTCTTGTTTGTGAGTTTGGTTTTCGGGCGAAAAAAAAGGTTAAAATCAGCGTGTGTATATGTTTATGTTTCTTCTGATTTAGTGAAGTCCTGTGGACTGCGTGGATCGCTTGGGACCAAGCAGAAGAGGGGAGAGAACCTGCCGGAAGCGCCGTATTGGTACGTGCCGGTTAATTAGCCTTAAATTGCAGGGAACAGGTGAGCAGGTCTCGACGCTACCCTTGCTCCCGGTGATCTCTTGCTCCTGAGGTTTCCCTGATGTTTCCTTGATGTAGATGGCGGTGAGAGCGCTTTGAAAAAGCTGCCTCCGACTTCTTAGTTTAGCTAGTCCAGTGCTATTTTTATCCGGATTCCTGCTGTGATAGTGAAAGTAACCTAAGACTTGCTGTTCCTGACTTTGCTTAGTGCAATCATCATGCAAATTAAATACGAAAAACCGGCCCTAATGAAGATTCAATCACCGGATTTATCAGTGGCACCATCTACCTTTTGTAACTTGTGGCTATTTGGACTCTTAAAGAAACCACCAGTGCGCACTGAGATAGCTCACTACTTAGAGCCACCAGAATGCTCTCGCTTATCGGACTGCTTGAATAAGCGAACCCACCATGGCAAACGAGGAGGAAAAAGGAAACGCCAAATGAGAATCCTGGTGCATATCTCCCGCAGGAGAAAGACAAAGGACCGGCCGACGAGGACGAGAAACCTAGTCGTAATCCGTTGCGCTCCTCCTCACGATACTCCACCCCTACTTGTTCCCTGGTTTATAGAGAATGTTAACTGCAGTGCTTCGGAACCTACTCCTCCAAATTTGCGTCCGGAGCGATTCTCAGCAAAATACAAACTTCCGAATATGCTAATGTGTAACGCTCGATCTTTGAACAATAAAATGGACGAGCTGGAGGTGTTAATTAAGCAAAATAACGTACCCATTGCAATTATCAGCGAGTGTTGGGACATTACTGAGGAAACTGCACGGATTAAAGGTTACAGAAACTACCTCAACACTCGACGTGACCGAGGCATTGACCGTCGCGGAGGTGGCGTAGGACTTTATATACGTGACGACCTACCATCAAAACTGTTAAGTAGCCCCAATGATTCGAGCCATGAGATTGTGTGGGTGGAGTGCAGACCGGCGCATCTGTCACGAAGATTCTCCTGCTTAATAGTTGCGTCAGTGTACTATCCAGAAAGCGCTGGGAACAGAAAAGAACTTATTGAGCACATACAAGTGTTCGTCGACAGAATGCGCCACAAGTACACTTCCCCTGCGTTTGTGATTGCTGGCAATTTCAATCAGACCAGTCGTCAGTGGGTCTCAAGCGTTTTGGATATGAAACAAGTAGTGAACATTCCGACTCACCAAAGTGGCAGTACTCTTGACATGATCTTTACGAACTTGGCAGATCTTTATAACGCTCCCCGATCTCTAGGTCCCCTTCAGAATTCTGACCATTTTATAATTTTCTGGGAAGCACAAGCAAGTATCCCACGACCGAAACGAACAAAAACCACAATTCGGCCCATCACAATGTCTTCAATAGCTCAATTCGGTCGCTGGATTGGTACTTACGATTTTGAGGACATTTGTGCAGAGGCCGATATTAATGTCAAAGTCAGCAAACTGAACAGCCTTCTGTTGGAAAAGTTCCATGATTTTTTTCCAATAAAAGTTATTACGGTTTGTGACACTGACAAACCATGGATCACCCGCGAACTCAAGCAGATGATAAAAACTCGCTGTAGTCTCCACAAAGCTGGAGATCAATCGGCTGCAGCCAGTTTGCGTAACAGAATTGTGAAGTTAAACAGACTAGCCCAAAGACAGTATGTAAAAGAGAAAATAACGCCATTACTGCACACTGACCCTCACAAATGGCACTCCTCGGTCAAAACCCTTGCAGGGAAATCAACGCCAAAGGACCTGAGACTACTCAAAGATGCCGGCACACTGACATCAGCTACTGAAGTGAACAATTTTTTCACCGGCATATGCACCACATACCCATCAATCACAAACTCAGAAATTGAGAGTATCATTGCTGAAACCGGGACTGATGAGATATGTGAAGTATCTGAATATGCCGTCTTTAAGGAACTTCAGAAACTGAAAGTAAACTGTGCGTCTTACCCTGGTGAACTCCCTGTCAAGTTGTTACGCGAGTTCTCCATCTTTCTCGCAAAGCCACTCAGCTCTATTATTAACCAGTGTTTTCGCGAACAAGTATTCCCCAGTGTTTGGAAGAGAGCTTATGTGCGCGTCATTCCAAAAGTGAAAAACCCAAAATCTTGCGACCAACTCCGCCCAATTTCGATAGTTCCGAACCTCTCTAAGGTAGCGGAACCATTTATATATCGTGAACTTATGTCACAAGTCCAGGGCTCTCTTGATCCACACCAATACGGGTGCTTGAAATGTAGTAGTACAACTCTTTATCTTGTGCGTCTGTATCACCTTATTGTTGAATGGCTTGACCAAGGAGGCACACTTGTAGATCTCCTCCTAGCCGACTATAGAAAAGCCTTCGACTTGATACGCCATTATACTGCAGTGAACAATCTGAAGGTTATGGGAGCTTGCAGACATATTCTCTTATTAATAATAGATTTCTTACGCGACCGACTACAGAGTGTATATGGTCTCTACCCGGGTGATACTGATTCGGAATGGTCTGAGCTTACGTGTGGTGCCCCACAAGGCACTAAACTCGCTGCATTGTTGTTCTTGGCAGTGATCAACTTCGTCCTTGCCGATTTTGACGAACGGTTCAAATTCGTAGATGACCTTTCCACCCTCTTAAAATACCTCATTGTGAAGTCTCAAACCGTTCCCCAGTTCAGTGAATCATTTATCGACAACTTTAGAGACCAGTGTTCTGAAAACAGCCTCCAAATCAACGAAACGAAAACCAAAATTCTTCGATTTAACCCTCTCAAAAGGGATTTTCAGTGCCCCCCTCCACCATACCAAAGCGTATCGTCGGCAGTTATTCTCGGTATTACGTTCAGCGTTGACTGTTCGTTTAGCCTCCACGTCCAAGAGGTAGTGAAAAAGGCGAACTGTGCCATGCGTACCCTTTTACTGATGCGAAGATTTGGTTTTTCAGTGCCGCAATTGAAAACAGCCTACCTGACATATATTCGCCCGATATTAGAGTATGCGTGCCCTGTATGGGGTCCACAGGTTCAGAACACTGCCTATATGAGCGAAGTACTCGAATCAGTCCAGAAAAGAGCGGTGAAGGCCATACTGTCTGATCAGTACACCGATTACGAATCAGTACTGTCTCAACTAAATTTGCCGTCACTTCACGACCGCCGTTTTCAACTTATCTGTAAATTTGGCCAGTTTCTTCTGACAAGTGATAAACACAGAAATATATTACCCTCAATGCTCACAAAAAAAGTAACTACAAGATCAAAAGCAACAAAGCTAGCCCAGCCCAAGTGTCGCACTAATCGCTTCAGCAATTCGTTTGTGCCTTTTTATGTTTCTGTCTACAATAAGTGACATGTGTATTAATTTTTTTGTGTCTTTGTTTACTTTGTAAATAATAGCGTGATTTAGTCGGGATTTAAACCCTGACTACGAAAGTTTTTATGTTAATAAATGATTCTGATTCTGACACATATAGTTTTCAGTAAAACGCCCATGACGTAGTAGGTTTTGGACTTTAATAGCGAGAGAAAGAGGCAGTACCCAAACTCTTGTTTGCAGGGATTTGTGTTCGTTTCAAGCTTGATTTGCAAATTCAATTTAAGTTTCACTCATTTTAAAATTTATTCTTTTTATTTATGTTAGTACCTATTGTATGTTTCTTTGGTATGATCGTTTATTTAATTTCTGTTTGTTTTGGGTTTCATTTATTCTTTAATAGTAATTTCTGTTCGTTTTGGGTTTCATTTATCCTTTAATAGTAATTTCTGTTCGTTTTGGGTTTCATTTATTCTTTAATAGTAATTTCTGGTCGTTTTGAGTTGAGTTGTTGTAAATTTTCGTTTCTTCTGATCTTAAGTTTAATTGGCCTTTACTTTTCTTTGAAAAACTTCTTTTTCGGAAAGTTGTATTTTAATTAATCTAAAAAATATAAACATTTTTTTCATAGCTACAAATTTCATAAGGAATTTCTTCTTGACATTTCAAGCGTAATATTTATATTCAAATTTTTCTTCTTTTTTTCTTTTATATCATCAAATTATATAACATTTTTATTGATCACTTTTTTTGCAACTAAACTGTCTTTACTTCAACTTGAAAAAAAAATTTCCTCTCCCCTAAGAAAAAGAATGCAAAAGAGAGGATTGGAAGGGCGAGCAGTAGCCGTCCTTCACATATAATAGAGACATGGGTCAAATAGCTTTTAGCAAAAAACTACAAATAAAGAGCGACCCTTTTTAATAGAAACTGGAACTCTTAAAAAAACAAAGTTCTGATTACAATATATGCAACAACAAAATCTATTATTTATGCTGATTCTAAATATAGAAAATTTATTAATTTTAAAGTCCCTCATAAAGCCAGCTCAAGTAACCTAGAGGCTATTTGAAATTTCTTTTTTTGCTTTATAATAGGAAACTCTTAAAAAAATTTATTTGTTGTAACAAAACTCTGAACTTGATAAACAGTTCTCCTTTTCCAACAAAAAAAGCAACTCCAAATTTTCCTGATCAGCTTTTTTTTCAAAAATTCTAGTCAATAATAAGAAAACAGTTTGGTTTACATATATTTTTATTAATAAAGACATTTACATACATACATTATATCTACTACCATACATACATTCTTAGGTCCCCTAAAATAATTCAAGCTAAGAATATTCTATAAATTTTAGGAAACCCACCCTGAGCATAACGTTGACATTGGAATAAACTCGTGTATATGTACCTATTCAAAGCTAAAGAACAGGCAAGTTTGAACAATTTTTTTATTCATATAAGCTTATTTCTCTTAGAGACCTTACAATTATATAATTAATACACTTTTAAATCCACAATATCAAAAAGAACACTGCAAAATCATTACAAAATCTGCTCTAGACATAAAAAAAAACAAGACCAATCTTCGCCTGTAACTAACCTTGGTACTTGTGTATTTTCTCGAAGACACTCAAGAAGTTTGCTTTGTTTGATCTGAGTAAAACCGGTTTTTCTCTCGCATTTGGTTACAATTAGCTTATTCTTTCGTGAAATAAACTACGATGCAGATATATTTTAATTAAATATTTTTTGATATATGGAGATGGTAAGGTTTGGTATTGAATATAATGCGCTTTGGGCGGCCTGCTTTCCATAATTCTTTGTTGGAGTTTCCATAGTTTTGTTACTAAAGTATTATGTTTTCATTATATTTTGGTACAGTTCATTATGATTAACCTAAATTCACTTGTTGAGTGTGTCCAAGATTGTACACAAGTGCCCTAACCTTTTTCGAAGATAATAGACGAAAAATTCACGCGCTCTTAAAGAAAGAAAAAAGAACGTTGATTTGGTTAATCACATCTCAAAACGTTTATCACGCCTGAATCAACCTCAGTTACCTTTGGAATCTTTGATTTAGGTTAGGTTCAAACTCAAAGGTCAAATTAATAAAGAGTTCATAATATACTGACTAACAGTCCAGGTGACATCTATTTTCATGGATAACAATAAAATAAAACCTTGACAACGCCGATCAGAAAAGATATGATTAAAAATTCGAATTATCTGGAAAAGATCGATAAACCGCAAGTAAGTTTAGTCTATAAAGCACATAAATACTGCTATGAACCCCCCCCCCCGCGCCAAATTCAAATGTTATATTAGTAGATCAAGGAATGGATATGTCTATTTCTTATGCATCATTCTCAATAACAGATTATCTTATAATCTCCTTATTTGGTTTTATTAAAATGGAGATGCACAGAAACTTCGGCTTAAAACAGTTCGTTGTAACGAACTGTAAGTAAGCAACGACCCGGCAAACTAGGTATTAACCGAAACCCTAAAAACAGAGTCTTGATAACAATAGATAGATACATCAAAAGAATTGGCTTTTCATGGTTATTTCAAATATATAAAATTCATTAAATGTAATGTTACCCATGAAAAGCTACGAGCCTGAGAAAATTCGCCTGGATTTTCAAAAAATGAGGGAAATATCTCAAAAAAGTCAATGAATCTTCATAAAAATCGCACCATCAGATTCAGCGTATTGGAGAACCCTGCTGCAGAGGCTTCAAGCTGCTATTTGTAAAAATATGTAATTTTTTCCAGAAGTAAAGTCACGAATGCGCGTTTATTATTATCTTTTTTTCCAGGGGTGATCGTATCGAACTGATAGTTCTAGAGAATTGGGTGAGGGCCCATTCAAACGGAATTACAAGGCCTAGCACCCTTTTAAGCGACCAAAATATTAGAGGACATCTAGCCCGCCTCTCACACCTTTTTTCCTTGTCATCCGATAAAATTTTAGATGGCTATTTTGTTCGGCATAGTTGAAAAATCCTATACCTCTTGAGAAAACATGACCTCCCCCCCCCCCAGAAATCCTGGGGAAAGAGCTGTAAGTTATGGAATTTGCCCATTGTTCTCACATAGAAATTGTTATTAGGATATTTACATAAATGATTCTTGGGGGGTGATTTTTCCCGGGAAGAATTTTCCGTGTGGAGGGAAGTTTTCGGGCAGTATTCCTGGGGGAAATTTTACCCGGAGAATTTGACAGAATTCCTACATGAAATTCTTTTTATTTGTCTTACTTTCTCTTTGGCGACTCAAATTACATGTGGAGATATTCCGGGGGAAGTTTTCAGAGCGGTTGGAATTGTCTGGAGGATTTTCCCGAGGGAGAAAGGATTTTCCACGGGAAAAAAATTATCCAGGGAGAATTTTCCGCGGGAGATGGATTTTCGGGGAAATTTTCAACGGAGAGAGGGTAGGGGGTTTGCGGAATGATCTGAAAAACGATCAGAAATTAAATAAAAAACATGTCTTTTTAAAATGAAATTAGGCTAAGGAGAATTTACCTGGTCTAATTGTCAGCAGGAAGTTTTCCGGGAGAAAGGAATTGGCTGATGAGAATTTTCCAGGGAAAGGGGAATTTACGTGGGAAGAGCTTTTCATGGAGAAATTTTTCCTGGGAGAGTTCCATAGAATGGGGAGGCAAATTTCGCGGCATTATTTGAAATATGATCCAAGCTTTTTCAACTGAAAGTAAGGAGCAACATTAAAACTTAAAACGAACAGAAATTATTCAGTATTTGAGGGGGACTACCCCTCCTCAATACCTCGCTTTTTACGCTAAAGTTAGATTTTTTGCCCTAATTCTTTAAGAACGACTTCCGAAACACAAATAAAAGGTTTGAGTCATTTGTATTTGTAATTAATGAGATTTTTAAGGATTTACAATAGGTCTTCCAAATTTTAATAGGGATACAAGGCATATCTTATTTTGACAACAATTTTTTCTTTAGAATACTCATGCTAATGAACAACAACCACTTCCCAAAAGAGTGAACTCTCTATGGCAGAGAATATTACAACTAGTACAACTACAAGCGAACATCAACGATTCCCAAAAACAGCGAATCTCTTAAATGCCGCAACAGCCTGTGAACTGTCCGTCGCTGAGGATCTATGCCATGTAAGCAGTTTTCATTATTTTTTTCATTATAATTAGGATTTATTAAAGATTATAACTTTTTCCAGCTAAAGATTATGACAAATAAACGTTTCACGTAAAGATTCCTCTGTGCGTGCATTCATACTTTTCACTTGAGGGACTTTTCTCTACGAAGATTCAATTGGCTTATGTTTTCAACCCTATTTTCAGTTTACTTCTAGGTCTTCGAAAGACAACAATCATAAGTCTATAAGTCGTAGTTTGATTATGTGTAGCAAGTGGGATAGACCTCTGCCCCTTCCTCCCGAAGAGATATTCCTGGTTATATGAAAATGACGTTAAGATAGAAAGCTAAAAGTTCATAATTTAGTATCTACGCCAACAGCCAAAACCGTCCCAGAGGTGATTTGAAGAGGTCGTCAAATTAAATAGCCAGAAGCTGTAAGACATAACTGGGACTTAACTATCCTGGGACTTAATCATAAATGGACTTAACTGTCAATAGTACTTCTTGATTATTAGATGGGTATTTGTTTCTTTTTTCATTTTTTTAGCTAAGAAGAAAGTGAACGCATCACGCGATGCCTTTATTTTAAGCACATTCCAAATATAATAATAACCCCAGACGCAAATTCCATTTTGAGCTCTTAAAGGGGCCCTAAAATATATTTTTTTTCCCTTGTCCATAGTTTTTTAGACTATGATTTAAAGCTGAAAATTAGTTAAAAACTAACAATTCAATTTTTTAATCCATTGCTTTACAATAATATATTCCAAATGCATTGATTCGTCCCAAAGGCCTACAATCTTATGCAATAAACATTTAAATTTACAAATGGGATTCAAAGTTCCCAAATATTTTCCTGACGTCTGCATATAAGCGCTGGTTTTCTGCGTGATAAACTTTGCGGTAAGATAACGATAGTGAACCGAAAAATAACCTGCACAGTGCTTTAACTGAGAAAAATTAGGAAAGCAATCTGTAATTTGTCGCTTACTTTTTCCGTTTGCTATCGCTAGGTTACGCAAAGTTTATCGCGCAGAAAACGCGCCCTTTTACACAGACTTCAGTTTGAAATTTTAGAATAACATTTTAAATTCAGAACTTTGCGGAATTAGATTGTTATAAATCTATTCCTTTGGAATATATTACTGTTTTGATTTATAAATGAACAGCATGTTTATAATCACTTTTTAAACCCATTTCTAGTGATGGTCACTTTTTTGTGTGTTGATAGAAATAAGCTACCTCTTAGGATCCTTTTAAGGGGTCAAGACGAAATTTACGCCTGAGACGATTATTATTTTTGGAAAGAGCGTTAAAAAAGGTAATAAGTGACGTTTTTCCTTTTATCCTAGCTAAGTAATGGAAAAAAGGAAAAAATTACCAATAAAAGTTAAAACAGTAGAAACATTCCAAGAGGGCCAGTGTTTCTCTTTTGGCTCAACAAAATATACGATTATACATTTGAATCATCTATCTACAGGTAAATCCATGTTAGACCAGACACCAAAGATCCATAAGTGTTTCTATATGTTGACCAAATATTATTCCGGGGAGATTTCCTCTCGGACGTGCAGAAAAAAAGTCAACAAAGAAAAACTATTGTCTCAGCACTGAACCAATAATTACTAAATTTAATCTACTTCAATGAATGTCCTTCAGTAATGAATAATACAGCGAAAACAAGACCCAATTTACAAAAGACGCATGGAACTTCCATCTACTTCACCTAATTTTAACATAATACTTTTCCTCTATAAGTTTTCCAAAATTGGTGTGCAAGTTTTGAATATCTGTTTTAGATAAAACATACCACAAACTTTGATATACTTTTCTGTAGCACTTGCTATTCTTATTTGTTTTTGCACAAATATATGAATCCACCAGATGAACTTCTTTTAGAATATTATTAAAATATAGCAATGCCTCAGATTTAAATAGTTGCTCACTCAATGGTATGTGGCCATCCCAAAAGCTTATATCAAACGTATAAGCAACAGGATATAAGGATTCAGGAACAATTCGTATCTTACTCTGTTCAAAAACAAGACGCGAATGATATAACAGTCTCCAGTCAGTTTCTTGTCCTAAACAAAGAATTGCAGCATCAATAAAAACAATGATTTGACAACAGCGATCACAGGCAGAGCCAATAGGGTTATTGTCAGCACTTAAAGTATGCTTCGAGCAGTGGGTATCACAGTCAGAAGAAAATTTTGTTATTTGGTATCCGAAATTATCAAACATGGCTTTAATTCTATCGAAATCCCATCTTTTCAACTTCACATAGTGCTTAACAATTGGGTGATTTAAGTTTGTAACAGAGCTTAATTGTAAATGAAGACTAAAGCTATTACACGTGTATATTTCATATGGCTTATAAGACAACTCCTCAAATTCAAAGTGCAAGCCTTTTGGTTGAGCAATATGAAAAACGTTATTCATAAATTGCCAAACAACTGAATCATTAGATGTCCACAAATTACTGTAAAGTGTACCCCTCACAAAACAGTCTTTATATCTGAAAATGGGGAAACTAGCTCTTTCACCACCAACAAAAATATAAACTGATGATCCTTCAGTATGAAATTTCTTTTCCAAACTTCTGTAGCCAGTTTGCATATAGCTATCAATTTTTGGAAATTTTGCAACTTTTTTTAGAATAAAACCACCATAAGCAGCCATTTCAACAATCTTCCATGAATTTTCCCAAGTCCTGTGGACTGTATCCTCTGGTATTCCCCCCTGACCCTGGCAAAGTGACACACATACTTTCAAATCTTTCGAACATTGAATACTTTCTGCACTAGTGAAGAATAATTGAATTAGCTCTCTGTTGTTTTGGATCTTCATTTTGCCACCAACATGAGGGAAGTTGAAAACAATTCCAGATAAAATAGGAAATTCGTATTTTTTTAAAGCAGTGGCATCTATTTCATGGAGGACAGTAACACCTAAAAAAATACATAATTAATCTATATGTCTGAGACACTCCTATAGTAGTATCTGCCTTAGCAAAATGATCGACAGTAATTCAACTCATAAATAGCTTTTAAAATCTGAAAGACAAAATAGAGGGCTTCTCATGCAAAATTGAAAAGAAATAAAGTTTGAGATTCATTTAGAATATACTACATTCAGAATTTGCTTTCCAGTTTGTCATAGCTTTAAAACAAAAACAAACCAGATAATACGTCCACCTATCACGCAAAAATATTATTTCTTTAAACATTTTCTCAACAAAATCAAGCCAAACTCAATTATCGATAATGATAACCGGCTAAAGCAAGGCTACAATTATTGACAATGTTAACATCAGACTGTTTCAGCAACAATATTGATAGTATAGGGGCGGAATAATTTGCAAATAAACTTCCAAAATAACACAAATTTATAAGAGAATCAAAAGAATTAAAATTAAAGATAGGCCAAATCAAAATTATAAACATATTCGTGTACATTTTTAAAGGCAATATTTTTAGTCTCTTGTTGAGATTTTCTTAAACAAAAAGAGGGCTTAATAGAATAATCTGGAAAGCCCATTGCCCCAGAAAAGAAGAATTCCGATCCAAAAGCATCTGAATAAATATTTAATATTCTTTCTTTTATGCTTTATGTTAATCGCACAAAAGTAATTTTTAATTTGGCTAAATGAGGAAGATATTTTGATTAATCATGATCATGCATAATGTTCTCCAAATATTGAGTCTCAGGAAGGAAAAATTATTATAATTAGGATTTCAAAGTTATTAGATTAATTTCCGATTTTGCCTCGCTTATTTTTGGAAGCCTGACTCTGTCTTGGCATCATTATTCCTGAACAAGTTTAATAGGAACCTAATAAAAAAAAAAAAACTTTTCTCTAAAAAAAAAAAAAAAAAAAAAAAAAAAAAAAAAAAAAAAAAAAAA
>JAQQPU010005207.1:0-14511 GCA_029168905.1 Artemia sp. Kazakhstan ARC1039 | reverse complement strand
AAAAAAAAAAAAAAAAAAAAAAAAAAAAAAAAAAAAAAACAACGCATAGCTGCACATATATGGAGCAGATCCTCCTCCAAGATCGATCCGAAGGATTCGCCAGAAAATAATAATAGTTCATTGAAACTGTTGTTCAGCCATAACTATTATAACATAGTTGTGGCTAGGTTAATAGGAAAACCATTAGGCTAGTTATAAAAAGATGTATGCAAATATACCCGTTGCACCCTTTTGGGAGAAGCGGTTATTTTATTTTGTTTATCCTGCTATATTGTTTATTTGTTCCCAATTATCTTTTGCTAAATTTTTTACTTTTGCCTGTCTTTTATCTTTTAAATTTTATCTTTTCTAGGTTTAAAAAAACTACACCCAAACTATTGCCTCTGATTGGTCAACTAAAAATTTTACACTTGATTGAAACACACAATGGCACTGTATTTGTGCGTAATTTTGATTTTACCAACAAGTGTGACAACACTGTGACCAGAAGGAAAAATGAAAAGTATGAAGAGTCATTATTCTTCGTAAGGATAATGATCAGGCAAAAATTTTATTCACAGTTAGTTTGCTATGGATTAGAAATGCTCAAAGTAAATTTCACAGCAACTCAAAATGATAGCAGCCATAATTTTTGAAGGTGGCACGGAATACAAGAGATAATATGTTTGCCATAATGAAAAATGCCAGCAAGATCAAAAATAAGCCATTCTATGGAAATAACAGCAACTGGTTTATCAGCAATGATGTTCCAGCCAAGATTCATAACCTATGAGAGCTGCTTTTGAGGAAACGTGATAAATTGCAAAGAGACTATGTTTGTGATTTGTGGATATCAAAGGGGATTCAGCTGAATTTTTTTTTGTGAAAAGACCTGCCAGTTCAGTAATAAATTGATATTGATAGACTTTTACAAAGTCACTCAACACGTCAGTTTACTTAGCACACCAAAATCATCAAATCACTGCAAAAACATAAGGCATTACATAGACAGATTGGCGGTGCACTCGCGTCTTAGATCGGCGGCGCGCAGCCCAAAAACTGGCGCGGCGTCGGGGTCCACTAGAGCGTATTGAATTCCTTCTGTTGGTTCTGAAGTGGTCTAGATCATTACTTAGATACCAAATACTGTTGATTACAAATAAAAATAAGTTTAATGATATAACTAAAGATGAGCCATCTCAGCAATCTCAGCAGAAGTTTAGGAAGGAAATAATAAAGATTGATATATGTTAATTTTTTTTATGTGGATTACCCATATAAAGGTGGCCTTCCATACCCCCTCATGGGAGTCCCACACGATTTTTTCTAAGGTTACTTAGTCTAACTCTGCTTCTTAAAATTGACACTTATAGTGTCCAAAGCAAAAGTTGAAGTATCAAAAGTGATTCAAAAAGTCAAATGTTAAGACAAAAGCTTTTCTTATGTAGACTTTAAAAACTACTTTCTATTCTTTAACATAATTTGTATAGTATTTCTATTAATACGAATTCAGTCTTGAGAGTTAACTAAAATCAGCAAAATGTTAAATATATAGCCTGTATATATGACACTGTGAGTACCCCATTTAAAGGTAATTTATACAGTGGCACCAATTAGGAAGTGGAGCATGTGTCCCCTGGATTTTTTTTTTGCTCCTCTCCCCTCCTAAATTTTGGACAATACTTTTTAAAAGAGGATTTTCATTGAGAAATTACCCTTTTTGGTATTTTCACAAGAGAATCGAAAAGAATGACCAATTTATGACCCTAGAATTTGAAAAACTGATTTCCCCCCCTCGACTTTTCATTAATCGGTATAACTGAATTTAAATTTTATTATGGGTCTTAGTATATATAATTTGAAGCTATCATCATACAAGGGATAAAAAAGAACTTACCTTCATTCTTTAGAACGTTTACATTTTCCTTTGCCATATCAGACAAATCATCAAATGATTGAAATCCTGATGAGATTATATTCTTTATTCCAAAATTTTCCACTACTGCTCTTGAAAAGCTAAAGTTTCCATCTCCAACAATTAAAAACGGTTTATCCTTGTCAGAGCATGAAAGAACTTCTTTAAATACATTCATGTCCCTATAATAGTGTAGTAACTTAAATTTTTATTTTCTACTACAGTAATGCAGTAGAACTTCATTCAGGAATCACTTTCATTTTGATTGACTAGATAACATTGACAAAAAATCTGAAGGTACGAACTTGAGCGTGGGTCAATAATCTAGAATCAGACCACATTCACTGCTATGGGTAAGTTTGAGCAATGGCAATTAGAAATTAATAAATATTATGTTACATTTTGAAAAAGGATAAATAAAAAGGAAGGACTTCTTAGTTTTGAAGATAGAATTCAAAGCCATACAACAGATATAAAAGATATTTGTGGTGCATCTAAACAAAGATTCATTTAGTTTAGACTTAAGGAGGTTATTTTTAGTTTTTCAGGACAGAGGGGGGGGGGAGACATAGACCACAGAACTATGTTTTTGCTAACCATTTTCCAATTTTTACTGCAGATCCCTTTGGACAATTATTGGGGGAATAAAATCAAATAAATCTCACTCGTCAGAACTCAGGACTATTATAACACCAAATTACTGGGCAGCTTAGATGTTGTTTGGCATCGACAACAGTTGATGACACCTCTCATTGAACTTCATAGGTATGACAGTTAGGATACCAAGAGCCACCATAACCATATAATACATGAGTGATTCACAAGCTAATAAACTATTATATTTTCCTGACTAAATTTAACAAGAAAATATGTAGAAAATCTCTGCTTCTAAGCTATGTGAAACATTTCACCGTTTAGTAGACATGAAAAGTCTATAAAAATCTTAACTTCAGTGCTATTTTTAATTTCTGCAAGTATTTCAGCAATAGTTTGTAATTCTAAACTTTAAATTGACTATTAAACATCTACACCCCTGAAGGTACAGGAAAAGCTTGGAAATACCTAAATTTCTACAGTTAAATCACATTTCCCTTGCTTCATTTTTCCATGCCTTGTTTCATTTTTTTAAAAGCATTGAACAGGCCTGAGAATAGTCAAGCACAATTATTATAAGGGAATACAGAGAATTTCTAAGGGTAGGAAGCCAGTAGAAAGCTTATCTGAGGGGGGAGGTGAAGGCTGGAAATTATTAAACTTGAGTTTCCCAGTAATAAACTTCAAACAAGGATCTCCAAATTTGTAATGAAAATTAATCTAAATACAAAAAACATTCATTTACTTGAGTAATTGAATAAAAAAACAAGTTTTTTAAACTGAAAGTAATGAGCGACATTAAAACTTAAAACGAACAGAAATTACTCCGTATATGAAAGGGGCTGTCCCCTCCTCAACGCCTCGCTCATTACGCTAAAGTTTGACTTTCTCCCAACTCTACTTTTGTTAAACAATAAAAAACTTTAGCGTAAAGAGCGAGGCGTTGAGGAGGGGGCAGCCCCTTTCATATACGGAATAATTTCTGTTCGTTTTAAGTTTTAATGTCGCTCCTTACTTTCAGTTTAAAAAACTTGTTTTTTTTATTTAATTTCTGATCGTTTTTTAGTTAATGCAGCTTTTATTTGCATAAAAATTTTACTTTTCTTTTGCTAAATGGATGTCTTTACAAATTAACTTACATAACTAACTTCTATATTCGTATATTTTTCTTCTGGCAAAAAATACAAAGTTGCAGATTTTTGCAGATATGAGCTTGAAACCTATGTAATAGGGTTTTCTGATACGCTGAATCTGACGGTGTGATTTTCATTAAAATTCTTTCACTTGTAGGGGATGTTTCCCCCCTCTTTAAAAAATCAGGTAATTTTTCTCAGGCTCGTAGCCTTTGATGAGTAATACTAAACTTAATCAAATTTATATATTTAGAATCAGCATTATAAGCCCATTCTTTTGATATATTTATTGAAATCAACATTCCGTTTTTAAAAGTTTCGATTACTATTGAGCCGTATTGCTTTTTTTTTATTGTTTTTTTTTTATTACGTATATGAGGGGGTTCTTCCCTTAGTCAATACCACGCTCTTTACGTCAAAAGTTAAAATTTTGTTTAATTCACAAACCCCTGAATAACAAAGGCCGTTTAATTAGAATAGATAGCTCTTTTGAAAGCACTAAAAAAAACTGTAGCGTAAAGAGCGAGGTATTGACTTGGGGGGGGGAACCCCCTCATATACGTAATAATTTATGTTCGTTAAGTTCTAATGTTGCTTCTTACTTTCAGTTGAAAAAACTTGTTTTTTTTAATTTAATTTCTGATTGTGTTTTAAATAATGCTTGGAAATCTGGCGCCCCCTTCATAGAAATGTCCCTTACCCCAAAGAAACATCCTCCACGGAAAGATTCTCCTGAGTAACCTCCTCCTCCAGCCCCCCCCCACCAGAAAAAATCCTTCCTGAAAATGTTTGTATACTTCCCAATAACCAATAAAATATGTAAGCAATGGGCAAAGTTCATAACTTGCGGCCCTTCCTCTGGGAACTGTGGGGGATTAAGTCATCCTAAAAGACATATTTATTAGATTTTCGACTATGCTGAACAAAATAGCTATCTCAAAATTTTAATTGGGTGACTTTGGGAAAAAAATGAGCGTGTGAGGGGGCCTAGTTGCCCTCAATTTTTTTTGTTCACTTGAAAAGGACACTAGAACTTTTAATTTCCATTCCAATGAGCCCTCCTACGATGTTCTAGGACCACTGGGTCAATACGATTACCCCGGGGAAAAGAAAAAAAACAAATAAACATGCATCTGTGATCTTTCTTCTGGCAAAAAATGGAAAATTCCACATTTTTGTAGATAGGAGCTTGAAACCTCTACAGTAGGGTTCTCTGATACGCTGAATATGATGGTGTGATTTTCAATAAGGTTCTATAATTTTTAGGGGGTCTTTTCCCCTTTTTTCGAAAATAAGCCAAATTTTCTCAGGCGCGTAACTTTTGATGGGTAAGATTAACTTGATGAAACTTATATATTTTAAATCACAATTAAAATCTAATTCTTTTGATGTATCTATTGGTATCAAAATTCCGTTTTTTAGACTTTTGCTTACCATTGAGCCGGGTTGCTCCTTACTTACAGTTTGTTACCACAAACTGTTTGAAAAAAGGAATTTGTCAAAATGAAAAAAAAGAAGAAAGAAAGGGCTATGACAATGCAATCCTTTTTAAACAGCCTACATAATATCTGAGTTAATTTAGGACAAGGCCACCAGTGCTTTATGTTTCTAGAAAAAAGTAAGCTTTGAAAAAAATAACGTATCCACTACCACAACTACTGACACCTCATTCAACCACCAAACCGCCTGAAGCCAATACATATGTGTACATGTTCCATTTCCATCCCAGTCTCTTCCTAGATTTACTCTCAAAAACCCCTCGCTATGCTAAGTTGTGTGCTTTGTAATCTTTCCTTTTGAACTCTGCTCTTCCAGTTCAAGGACACCTTGCTTTTGTTTTGCCCTGGCTTCATGGCCAAATAGCATGATTTTTGGCAGCCTGCCATCCCTCATTCATAAAACACAGTCTAATAATCTAAAAAAATTTCTCATGAAACCCTAGACAAAGGGGTCAGGCCATTCATTTCATGCAGTTCATTATTTCATAAGGTCTACTGTCTAAAAAGTAACAGTGGTGTAGCTAGGAACTAGGGGGGGGGGGGTAGAAGAACAAGGGGAGACAGCTGTCACTGGGCACTTCCTCTGAGGGTGCACAAGTGCGGCGGCTGGGGGGAAGAGGACGGACATTGTCCCCAGGCACTGATAACCCTATCTATGGCTTGAGAGTAACTAAAACTATCCTTAGACAACTCTTCTCAGAACATCTAGCATGCAAAAAAGTCTATAATGCTTTGAGGCCTTTCATCTTCTGTATCACTCTTGTGAAAAAAAAAGTAATGTTCCTTCTATATCTCCTACATTGTAAACCACTTAATCTTTTTTTTCAGTTGTGGGAAACAAAAACAATCCATTCCGATAAATATGCTAATAACTATCTATCTATCATCTAAAAAGGATTTTGGGCTAAAATTGCAGTTTAGAAACTTATTGCTAAACGCCCATTCACAATGGTATTAAATACAACCAAGATTTAAGGTTTGTGCAAGCTTTTTGCTACTTTGGAAAATAGTTGAATTAGGTGAAGAGACCCAGAGCCCAGGATAGATTGTGCCTATAAAGATCTTTTAAAGCAAATTAATGCGTTTGCATCCCTACTGAAATAAGTAGTCTTGGTGGAGCATTCTAAACTACTTGCAGCAACTACCAAATTCTTACTTTCTTTTTATCAGCAAAAATTCATTAGATACATTTTTAATGGCTATGCCACTTTGATTTAGGCCTAGTTTTCTCCTTTTTTAGGATCTTTAATTTAATTTTTTTCCGGAATTCTTTAGAACTTTCATACTTTTTCATTTTTTTTGTTATGGTTATATTAGACAGATATCAAACAGAGACCATAGAAATACACCATTAGAGTCGCCATGCAATGCTCTTTCCATAAATAATAGCTGCTCTTTTTGCAGTGGCATCCCAGAGAACCATGAAATTCCCGAGAACCATAAAACCATTCCTGGTGGACCCTATAAACAAAAGTATACCCCTGTGCGTTGATCAGGTTTTGACAGGTAAATTTTATGCATATGCTGGTGTGTCACCTGATGGCTTAAAAATTGAAATAATTGATTTGGGTTTGCAGTATCAATGCCACAGATAATACAGTAGGCATTAATAAGGTTGGATTAATTCTATCTAAAATCTAAGATTGGCAACTCTAGTGCCTCTATCTCTAACTGATATGGTAAATACTTAACATATGGGAGAAACTTAGTTGCATGTTTTTATGCTTTTTCAACCAGGAATTGACCCAACTTATTCAGTGTGTACCACACTGAAAAATTGTACTCCATCAACAGTCTAACAAAAGTTGAGTACAGATGACACTCCCCCCACAGCCTTCAGGGCAAGGGTTGTAAGTTATGCCCTGGTGGCATATAAGGTTTTTATAGAAAGTGTTGTTGTAGAAACTTCAAAAAAGGCTTGTTTGATTGGAAATTCAAAGAGCTAGTGCCCTTTTTGATAGTCGAAAGTGATTGGAGGGCAACTAAACGCCCTCTCACGCCCACCTTTTCCCCAAACACATCCAATCTAAATTTTGAGATAGCCATTTTGTTCAACAAAGTTTAAAGTTCTGGAAATTAGGTCTTTGAGGATGATGAACCCCCACCCCTAAACAGCCATCAGGGCAAGGGTTGTAAGTTATGCCCTGGGGGCATATAAGGTTTTTGATAGATAGCGTTGTAGTAGAAACTTCAAAAAGGGCTCATTTGATTGGAAATTGAAATGGCTAATGCCCTTTTTAATAGTCAAAAGCGATTGAAAGGCAACTAACACCCCTTCCACACCCACCATTTATCCAAACACATCCAATCAAAATTTTGAGATAGCCATTTTGTTTGACATAGTTAAAAAGTCTGGAAATTATGTTTTTGAGGATGACACTCCCTCCAAGGCCCTCAGGGTGAGGGTTGTAACTTATGCCCTTGGGGCATATAAGGTTTTTTTTATTATAGAAAGCGTTGTCATAGAAACTTCAAAAAGGAATCATTCGATTGGAAATTGAAATGGCTAGTGCTGGTGTCAAGGCTTTTATTGAAAGTGTTGCTGGAGAAACTTCAAAAGGGCTTATTCAATTGGAAATTAAAAGGGCTAGTGCCTTTTTTAATAGTTGAAAGTGATTGGAGAGCAGCTAATGCCCCTCTCACACCCACCATTTCTCCTAACACATCCAATCAAAATTTTGAGATAACCATTTTGTTTAACGTAGTAGAAAGTTCTGGAAATTAGGTCTTTGAGGATGACAACCCTCTAACAGCCCTCAGGGCAAGGGTTGTAGTTTTTGCCCTTGGGGCATATAAGTGTTTATAGAAAGGATTGTTGTAGACACTCAAAAAGGGATCATTCGATTGGAAATTAAAAGGTCTGGGTACTATGTTCAAACTTTCAGGGCTACTTCTGCTCTTAAAATCCAACCAAATCAAAATAGTGTAAGAGTATCCAAGTTATTAAAGAAAGTAAACAGATTTTTTTTTTGCAAATGGTATCAAGTTTTCTATTTCAGGTCAACTAGAGGAGGTATAAAACTAAATTAAACACTACTATTTGTGTACAAATTTTTAAAAAGGTGTATGTTGTTAAAAATTGCTGAAAATTTTTCTCCCGCACACAAATAGCAGGCCAAACTATAAAATCTTAAAAAAAAACAAAAGGATTTAAAGAATTATTTTCTTTTTCCCTGAAAAGACTATGTCAATATAAAACACACAGAAATTAATTAAACAAAACTTTTTCCGCAAAATAAGTTTTTCAAAGAAAAGTAAAGAACCACATTAAACCAAAAATGCGCCAAAATAAAAAAAAAACCTACCAAGAGTGAAACTACCACAAATCAGCATCGATAAATAAATGAAACCCAAAATGAACAGAAATTACAATAAATAACCAAGTCAAGCTCAAGACAAGTAGAAATTAACATGAGTAGGGCTCCAAACCCCCATGCCATCCCAAGGCCAGAACATAATTTGCACTTCACTGAAAAAAAAATACAAATGAATGTGCATTGTCAGTTTAGTATGCATATACTGATATTTAGTAATCAAAATGTTAATATTACTTGATTTATTAAAGTTATAAAATTAAAATCATTTATTTTTTTTTCAGTAAAGTGCAAATTATGTTCTGGCCTTGGGGATGCCATAGGGGTTTTAAGCCCTATCATGTTAATTTCTGCTCATTTTGAGTTTGACTTGGTTATTTATTGTAATTTCTGTTTGTTTTAGGTTTCATTTATTTATTGATGCTGATTTGTGGTAGTTTCACGCTTGGTAGATTTTTTTACTTTATTTTTTTCTCATTTTTGGTTTAATGGGGTTCTTTACCTTTCTTTGAAAAACTTACTTTGTGGAAAACGTTTATTTAATTAATATAATTAAACCGTTCAGGGTATCATTAATAGTAGTATATGTCCCTGTAGAACCAACTGATGGAGATACTAGTGACTCAGATGAATTTTACTTACAGTTACAAGAGTAAATAGACAGGGCCCCAGGTAGAAATATGGTGTTTTTACTAGAATATTTTAATGTCCAGATTAGTACAAATAGGGGTAGAGGGTATCATAGCCTAGGTAAAATTGATGTAAGAAAAGAAAACAGTAATGGCTATAGATTTTTGCAATTTTGTAGGTATAACAATCTAGTTATAACCAATATAGTGTTTGGTCATAAAATGGCCCATAAGTTAACATGGTATTCACATGATGGCAAGACAGCAAACCTTATTGATTATGTTATAGTAAACCAAAGACTGGTAGGATCAATACAAGATACAAGGGTATATAGGAGTGCTGTTATTGATGTTAAAAGTAAAGATCAGCATCTAGTAGTGTCTAGGGTTAATTTAAAGCTGAGGTTTTGGAAGGGTAACTACCTCCCAGGAACAATTGAATACTTAACTTGAGAGTTTAAAATTTGAAAATGTGGAAGATGGTTGGAATAATCTTAGAATAACAATTTGTGAAGTTGCTGATGGTGTCTTAGGGAAGAAACTTAGGACTACAGCTAGGAATATTAGTGGAAAAGCTTTATGTTTAATAGAGAGAAGAAGGGGCTTGTACAAGAATGATCTGAGTGACATCATATGAAAACAAAAGGAATATAAAGAAAGAGTGCTACAATGCAAAAGGAATGTAGTTATGTCTCTATCAATGAATGTAAGTGCAGCAATGAATTTTGGTTCTAAACTTTATAATGATTATAGCAAGGGTTGTTATGATGAAATTCAAGGCTTTATCCGTTCCGTTTCTATTGTTGAGGAGCTTCAGTCTAGGAATGCAGATGTGGATGTGGCTTTTGAGTTCATCTGAGAGGTTATAAAAGATGCATGTGATAGGTTTGTTCCACGTTTTTACATAAAAGAAGGTTCAAGACAAAGAAGACGACTGCCAAAATTTGTGCTTGATGCTATTAGTGATAAAAATAGACAATGGAGACAGTATATGTTGGAAAAAAATGAAGACATGTGGCGTGCCTATAAAAGAGCTCGGAATCGCGCCACTCGTTCTCTACGCGTTAACCAGGAATCACTCGAATCGTCAATCATTACTAATATTCGAGGGTGTCTGAAGAAGTTTTGGAAGTATGTTAATAGAGATAAGACTGACTCCTCAACTGATTTGTGCATTTTTGATGACCCAGCTACAAGTGCATTAATAAGTGATGATCTGAAAAAGGCTGATGTTTTTAATCAAGCGTTTTTGTCAGTTTTTTGTAAATCCAAATGATGTCCATGCATGCAGTCCACCCCATTTTACCAAATTTGTTTCAGCAGAAAAAGTGCCTTTCAATGACTCTGACATTTCTTCAGAGCAGGTTTTAAAAATTCTCCATGACCTTTCCAGTAATAAAGCTCCAAATATAGATGGTATTTCTAACGCTTTCTTCAGAAGACAGCCTCGTGTTTAGCTGAACCTCTTGCATTTTTGTTTAACCACTGTCTATTGAGTGGTAAATGCCCTGTAGCATCAAAAAAGTGGCTGTAAAGCCACTCCACAAAGGAGGATCTAAATCTTAATTTGGAAATTATCATCCAATTTCAAACACCTCAATTTTTTTTAGAGTTCTGGAAAAGATTATTGTATATCGGATACAAGATTACTTCAACCAAAATAAATTATGGCATCCGTCACAGCGTGGTTTTAGAAAAAACAGGTCATGTAATATGCAGTTGCTAGAAGTTGTAAAAGGTTTCCAAAATACGGCTGATTTCAGTTCGAAGTTTGATTGCTTGTACATTGACTTCAGTAAAGCATTTGACAAAATTTCAATTAGTTTGTTGCTTGAAAAATGTAAAAAGTATAAGCTAGGCAGTAGAACTTTAACATGGATTACAGATTATTTATCAGGCCATTCCCAGCAAGTTATTAGTGCACTTTCAAGTCAGAGTCTGATTTTGAGTGGTGTGCCACGGGGTAGTTGTTTGGGTCCAGTGTTATTTTGTTTGTTTGTCAACAATTTGCTTGATGTATTTCGTCACTCCACTGTCAAACTGTTTGCAGACAATATAAAACTGTATAAAAGTGTTACCTCCCCGGTAGATGTCACCCTTATTCAAGAGGATCTGAATGCCCTAAATGATTGGTGTAAATTGAACTCCATGTTTGTAAACCATCAAAAATGTTTTGTACTCCAGTACTTTTCAAAAAGCTCAACTTATCATTATTTTCTTGGTGATACACTTGTTTCATCTGCAGATTCAGTAAGGGATTTAGGTATCCACTTTGATAACCAGTTGAAGTTTCACAAGCATGTGTCAATAATTTCACGAAATGCTAATTACAGTCTGCTTTGGATTAAGAGAAGTTTCGGGAAATTTAACCTTCACACTTTTATGACACTATACAAGACAATAGTATGCCTGGTGGTAGAATATTGTTCCTCTGTGAGGTATCCTACATGGAAATGTGACTTGCAGCAAATTGAAAGGGCGCAACATTGGGCGTCAAAGTTTGTGCCATATTTGAGCCATTTACCATATCAGCGTTGACTGGAGTGTTCGGGACTTCCTTCTCTGGAGTTTTGACAGGACAGGATTGATCTGATCAATACATTCTGTATTATGAACAGTGTCAATTATGTGGACTGGGCTGATTTCTTCAAACTTAGTCATTACTCAGCCACTCAACAAAACTTGTATAAACTATATCAGCCACAAGTGCACAAGTAAATAGGTCAATGTAGCTTTGTTAACCGTGCAACATAAATTTGGAATAGTTTACCTGATACCATAGTTTCTACACAAACAGTGCAATCATTTAAGAGTGCTCTTGTTGAAACTGAGTTCTACGAAAAACAGTTTCTGTAATATAGTTGTTGCATAGCTGTTCTTTACTGATGAATATTTTTTGTTTTATTTTTCGTCTCGTGTTTTACAGTGTTGCTGTTTGAGCTGTTATTTTTTGTGTTTGTTATGCAACAAGCCTATGGCTTCCTCCTTTATTGAATAAAATAGATAAATAGAGAAAGCATGAGCATATGAATTAAGGAGGTGTAAAGTGGAGGCAATGAATAAAATTTTAAGGATCTAGTAGGTGCAGCTAGAAGGCATAATAGTAAAATATTGTACTGGCATGTTAATAAAAAGAGAGAGTAGTTAATCCAGACTTGTCCAAATTAAAGATAGGAACAGGGCCAAAATTAGTGATAAGGAAAGAGAGATGGACAGAACATTTTGAGAATGTGCTAAACCAAGATAGATTTGCAGGAAAAGATATAGAGGAAAATGAAAAAGTTTGTGATACCTTAGACGTGAAGGAAGATTGGTTTTGTGAGAAAGAATTAGCAAAAGTACTAAAAGGACTAAAAAATAATAAGGCTCCAGATGCTGATAGTGTGGTAAGTGAGTTTCTTAAATATGGTGGCTCTGAGGTTACAGAGAGGTTACTGAGGATTATTAATATGATTTTTGAAAAAGAAGAAGTACCTAACAATTTTAGGAAAACCTTATTTAAACCACTGTACAAGAAAGGTGATAAGAGTGAGTGTGGTAATTATTGAAGCATTAGTCTGGTCTCTGTAGGTAGCAAAATACTCAGTAATATGGTACTTTTTAGACTGAGAGATGTGTAGATGCAGTCTTAAAAGAAGAACAGCACAGTTTTAGAGAAGGTAGAGGGTGTATCTACCAAATTTTCACTCTTAGGTTAATAATTTAGAAGTGCCAGAGTTGTCAAACACCTTTGGTCCTCAATTTTATAGACCATAAGCAAGTGTTCGATTCTGTTGACAGAAGAGTTTTAGCAAAGGTCTCATCCTTGTATAGTAGCCTATAGCAGACAAATACATTAAAGTGATTAGTGCTATGTACAAGAATAATACTACTGCAATTAAGGAAGGAAATGCAATTTTAAGAGAAGACTGCATTAGATGCAGTCTTAAGAGAAGAACAGCAGAGTTTTAGAAAAGGTAGAGGACACATTGACCAAATTTTCCCTCTTAGGTTAATAATTCAGAAGTGCCTGAGTTGTCACACACCTTTGGTCTTCAGTTTTATAGACTATGAGCAAGTGTTTGATTCTGTTGATAGAAGGGCTTTAGTAAAGGTTTTATCCTTGTATGGTATACCAGACAAATAAATTAAAGTGATTATTCCAATGTACAAGAATAACACTAATGTAGTTAAGATAGGAAGTGAGGTTAGCAGCTGGTTTTGTATTAAATCAGGACTTAAGCAGGGTTGTGTTTTATCCCCCTTTATATGGATCATTTTCATGGACTTTGTCTTAAGAACCACAGGAAAGGAAACGGGAGACCGCAGAATCATATGGGGAGGAAAAAGTCTCCTGGACTTAGATTATGCTGATGATTTAAGTATCCAAGATGAAAGTGTGAGCAAAATGAATGAACTTTTAGAGGTTTTGCAAGTTCAGGGTGCTAGAATGGATTTGAAAATTGATGTTAAGAAGACTAAGTCACTAAGGCTAGGAATAAGTGAAGATGAAAAGGTGACACTAGGTAATAAAAAGATTGATCAGGTGGACAGCTTAACTTACCTTGGTAGTATTATTAGTAAAGATGGTACAAACAGTAAAGATGTCCAAAGTAGAATAGCCAAGGGTCTTTTTTCAGAGTTAAAAATTTTTTGGAAGAATAGGAAGATAAGTCTGCAAACCAAGATTAGAATATCTACCAAGTGTATAATCTATCTGTGTCAACACAACAGCAACACTTTAAGAAATTTAAAAAAATAGTTTCTTGTGAATTATTGTCTCGATTAATCAGTAGCTGTACTGGACCCCTCGTGCTCAAAATCCTCCTCAGGGCCATACTGTGGTGTTTCTTTTGTGGATGGTGAAGTTTTCCCCACTGTAGAGTGCAGACGGTCTGCTATCATACTATTATTCTTTCCTCTTTAGTTTAAAGCTTATTCAAAAAGGCAATGCAAAGAACTCCCCCCCAAAAAAAGGTCTCTCCAGATCCCACCCGAAATACTAATGAAATTGATCCATTTTTGCCCCATCCTGGCTGGTCAAGCTCCCTATCACAAAGCTCACATGAAAGCTCAAATTCTGAGAATAGGACAATGATCAGTGTTGGAGCAAATGTCACTATAGATGATAATGGCTTTCAAGAGGTCCTTTCTAGGAGCTCCAAAAAAAGGAAAAAAACATCCACAATCAAAAGTATTTCCCCTCCTCCTTTCCAAGATTACCCTTCCCAAAACTTAGGAATTTACCTCAAAATTTCTCCAAATACCCCCTTTGAAATAACAAAGATTACTACAATAAGGGTTGCAATTTTCGAAATATTAAAATCAATGTTTTCTCTTAACATTTACCATGATGTATCTTTGCTAATAGCTGTCCAAGATCAGAAATCAGCTGATATAATACTTAATCTAAAATCTCTTCTGAATACCCCAATTAAATCATCTAAATATAACCCAAAACAATCCCCA
>JAQQPU010005205.1:14827-35669 GCA_029168905.1 Artemia sp. Kazakhstan ARC1039 | reverse complement strand
AACTCTTTAGAAAACGTAGTTTTTTTCAAATAATTTCTGCACGTTTTTGTACAGTTTATTACTTATTATTGCTTGACTAACTGTTAGCTGATTTGACAGCTTGCGGGCTCTTATAGGAAAACGAGCCCGCGTTTTCGCGGGCTCTTATAGGAAAACCATAAGAGCCCGGTTATAGCGGGTTCTTATAGGAAAACGAGGTTTTTCGTAAATGTAAATTCGGGGGATAATTTTTTCGGTCTGAAAATATCAAAAGGCCCTAATATGTCGAATTCAGCTTCGAATGAGTCCTCACTCACCCGAATCAGTTGCCAACTGTGGCCTGTAGGCGTGGATAAGAAAAAAAAGAAATGATGAATTTTAAGTGGCTATATTTGGTTTTTTGAAAACAGGGAAGGAGTGATCGGATTGAGCTGAAATTTTGAGGATAAGCTTCCGGGCCCTAGAAAAGCTTAACCTCTAAATTTAAACTAAGACCCAACTTTATTAAAATATCAAATATTATTAATAAAATCAGATGTATTTTAAACGTGGATGTTCTTATTTCTGAAAACTATAACCCAACTTTATTCAAAAATCAAATATTATTATAAGATCACAGAAGATCAAACATTATTAATACAATCAGATGTATTTTAAACGCGGATTTTATTATTTCTGAAAAATAAAACCCAACTTTATTTAAAAAAAATTATTAATAAAATCAGATGCATTTTAAACGTGGATGTTCTTATTTCTGAAAACTAAAACCCAACTTTATTAGAAAATCAAATATTATTAATAAAATAAGATGTATTTTATTCGTGGATGTTCTTATTTCCGAAAACTAAAACCCAACTTTATTAAAAAAACAAATATTATTATTAAAATCAGGTGTATTTTAAACGTGGATTTTCTTATATGTGAAAACTAAAATCCAACTTTATGAAAAAAATAACTTATTATTGATAAAATCAGATGTATTTAGACGTGGATGTTCTTATTTCTGAAAACTAAAACCCCAATTTATTCAAAAATAAAATATTATGAATAAAATCAGCTGTACTTTAAACGTGGCTGTTCTTATTTCTGAACTTTATTAAAAAAAAATCAAATATTATTGATAAAATCAGATTGCTTTAAACGCAGATGTTCTTATTTCTTAAAACTAAAACCCAACTTTATTTAAAAATCAAATATTATTAATAAAACCACAGAAAATTCTAGTTTCTGAAAAATAAAACCCAACTTTATTTAAAAAAATTAATGTTATTAATAAAATCATATGTGTTTTAAACGTGGATATTTCTATATCTGAAAACTAAAACCCAACTTTAATAGAAAATCATATATTATTAATAAAATCAGATGTATTTTAGACGTGGATGTTCTTATTTCCGAAAACTAAATCCCAACTTTATTAGAAAAAATATTATTATTAAAATCAGGTGGATTTTAAACGTGAATGTTCTTATTTCTGAGAACTAAACCCCAACTTTTTTGAAAAATCAAATATTATCAATAAAATCAGATATATTTTAAACGTAGATGTTCCTATTTATGACAACTGTAACCCAACTTAATTACGAAAAATCAAATATTATTAATAAAATCATATGTATTTTAAGCGTGGATGTTTTTATTTCTGAAAACTAAAAGCCAACTTTATTAGAAAATCGTATATTATTAATAAAATCATATGTATTTTAAACGTGGATGTTTTTATTTCCAAAAACTAAAACCCAACTTTATTAAAAAAAAATATTATTATTAAAATCAGGTGTATTTTAAACTTGAATGTTCTTATTTCTGAGAACTAAAACCATTTTTTTGAAACATCAAATATTATTAATAAAATCAGATATATTTTAAACGTGGATGTTCCTATTTTTGAAAACTAGAACCCAACTTAATTAAGAAAAATTAAATATTATTAATAAAATCAGATGTATTTTAAACGTTGATGTTCTTATTTCTGAGAACTAAAACCCAAGTTCTTTGAAAAATAAAATATTATTAATAAAATCAGATGTATTTTTAATGCAAATGTCCTTATTTCTGAAAACTATAACCCAACTTTTATTAATAATAAAATCGGATGTATTTTAAACGTGGATGTTCCTATTTCCGAAAACCAAAAAAGAAACTTTATTTTAAAAAATATCAAATATTAATAATAAAATCAGATGTATTTTAAACGTGATGTCTTCATTTCTGAAAACTAAACCCCAACTTTATTAAAAAATTAAATATTATTAATAAAATCAGATGTATTTAAAATGTTGATGTTCTTATATCTAGAAACTAAAACCCCGCTTTATTAAAAATCAAATATTCTTTATAAAATCAGATATATTTTTAAGGCGGATGTTCCTATTTCCGAAACCTATAACCCAACTTTATTAAAAAATTAAATATTATTATTAAAACCAGATGTATATTAAACGCGGATGTTCTTATTTCTGAAAACTTAAACCCAACTATATTAAAAAATCAAATGTTATCAATAGAAACAGATGTATTTTAAACGTGGGTGTTCCTGTTTCTGAAAAATAAAATTCTCTCTGCCTGTATGTTAGGACGGGTGTTTGCTTGTCTGTGAAGATTTTTGAGAAAAAAATTCATCTCATCTCTCTCGGACTTTGGTAAAGGTTTTGTTAAAGTATTTCATTTTCTAATATATCCCCTATGAGCCTGCTAGTAGCATCTTTATCTCTGAAAATTCCCTTTCTTACATTTCTGACTTTTTTTAATAGATATTCTGAACGTTGACATTCTACCATACTCTAAAAATAAAGATCATGTAACATCGTAATGTATTATATATTTTTAATGAAATAATGGCATGTAGAATATTACTATAAAAATATGTTTCATACATTATTATACATTATTAACATCATTGAACATTTTTGGACATTTTGAATCTGTTCCATAAAATAATTTATCATGTTTTCTCTTGATACTACAGTTATTCTCTTCTCTTAGTTCATAACCAGTAGAATAATCATTCAACCATTTTGGGTCATATGCAATTTTTACTGGGGTGTCACCTACAGGTTCAATCTGCATTTCATCTTTGGTACTATTGGGTTCATTGACTGTATGATCCATAGCAGTAATAACCTTCACTTGCTCTTCATTTTCGATCAATTCATCTTTATATTCATTGATGATATTTTGTGCCAATACCCTTTTTTTATTTTTCTTGTTATTTCAGTGTCTATTCTCACATTGTGTTTACAACGGTAACAGTTCTGGCTCGTAGATATGATATGATTTATTACATTAGTGCAGCAGGTGGCTTTTCTTTTCCCCTTTGCATTCATTTGAATACTAATGCCAGAACGAGGGAATAAAATGTATCATCAGGTTATGTGTTACTAGAACCATGAGTAAGAATATGCCCCATATAGTTCTAGTCACATGTTTACCGCCTACTAAATAAGTACCTAAAGTCATGCATCAAAGTTAAGGCACTCTCTGATTATGTTTTGTTTTCTTTTTTTTACCCCGCTAGTCAAAATACTTGAACAGCTGGCACAAAGCACCTGAATTAAGCAGTGGTTATTAAACCATTTTTAATCAGAAAATTAATTTGATGAGATAGTTAAATTTAACTATACGAAAAGGCTCTGTTTTTTTATGATAATTCAAGAATAATATATATATTTACTTACCATCAAGATTCTTTTAGAGTTCTCCATTGAAAATGAATAAATTTAACAATAAAAGTCTTATTTCAAGTTGTTTTTTTCAACTGATCCAGAAAGAGTAATTACATCTTTATTTATACTGAAAAAACATGTTTATGTACCCTCCAGGTGAAATCAGTATTTTACAAAAGAGATCATCTTTGAACACGTAATATGAAGCAGTTTAACTTTGAGTATTGAACCATGAAAAACGCGTCTGACAAGGCCTATAGCTGTGAAATATATAGATACCCCTGGTTGGGCATGAGCCTCTGAAACTATGCACATATTCTTGGTTAATACCTTATACATCTCTGATTGGCCTAGAAAATGGGTGTTGGCCCAAAAACCCGTCTGCTATGGCATATACCACTAGTGCTAATAGATGGATGACCGTGGTAAGCCATGTATCGTTGAAACTGCACTGTTTATTCATGTCCCAGCCCTGTAGGTTTACTTGTATAGTTGGAACCTTATACATGCTTACTACTAACTTCCCTTTTTCTTTATACTTTCTCTTATTTCTACTTATCTTTTCACTGTTAGCATATTTTTTTTAAATGCAACATCCAACTGTACTAATATCGTTTCTCGGACATTTTCATTATTTTTAGCTCCTTCCTATGTGTCTCATTTTTAATTTTTCTCTAATTACTACATAATCAATACATAAATTTGTTTAAAATATAAAATTTATATTTAATTTTACTTTTAAAATTTAAATTAATATTTAATTATACAGTGAAATAGAAACCTCATTCTTTAAACTGGTTACGCAGAAACATATATCCTGAATAATTAAAAAAAATTAAAATTCAATTTTTTATGAAAAAGGCCTCCAAATGTGGCTATGCAGTTTTTGATGGCATCGGGTGCCAAATTAAAAAAGAAAAAAGAAACACGGGTGAAAAATTGGCAAAAGATAAGCTAAAAGCTTCTGGAAACAAGTAACTTCCTTTGAAGGTGTAGTTGTCTTTGGTAATCAACATATTTTTAATTATTAAATTTTTATGGATGAAAAGCGTTGCAAAATTAAAAAAGAAACACGGGTAAAAAATCGGCGGCAGATAAGCTAAAAGCCTCTGAAAACAAACAACTTCCTTTTGAAAGTGTAGTTGTTTTTGGGAATCAACAGATTGTTAATTATTAAATTTTTTAAGGAAGAAAAGCGTTGCCAAATTAAAAACGAAACACGGGTGAGAAATTGGCAAAAGATAAGCTAAAAGCCTGTGAGAAAATTCCAGATTCTTGTGATGTAGGCTCATATTGTTCACCGGCATTAGTGGTATTCCTGTCGCGATTGGAAAATTATTGACACATCTCAGTTCATGGAAACTTCAGATAGCATCCTAAACAAGATCCGGGTTCCATTTCATCTTCTGAAAAAATTTTCCGATAAAGATATTAATGAAGTTAATTAACTCTTGACATCTACTCCGCAGAAATCTGCCATGCACTTTTGTGTGCCGAAAAAAGAGTAGTTCCTCTGAAAAAAATCCGTGTTGGCACCCAAGTTCCTTGGTAGTCAGGAAATCTAGTGCTATCTGAAGTTTGTGACCGTGCTAAGTTTTGGTACAAATTATGGAGAGATTGCCTATGAATAGTTGCCTATGAGATTGTCAAGAAATAGGCAAGGAACTGAGAAAAGTGTAAAAAAAAAATGTTTTGCTAGGTAACTTTCTTTTCATCGATCTAAAACACAAACACTTTATTCCGAGAAGGTCAAGAATTCTCCTGATCTACTATGGAAGCTATTACCTCGTACTATCTCCTCCAATTTGCAAGACCCAAATGACATTTCTTTGTCCGAATCGATATCCCATTTTTCAAATGAATCTTCTGAGCTTGATCCTTTTTTAGAGTTACAATTTTGTGACGAGCTTTACAACTTCATTGATGAATCTCCTGACCTTAATTTTGTTGGTACTTGTGACGCTGTCTTAAAAGCCATATACCAACTCAAAAAGAAAGCGTCTTGTGGTATAGATAAGGTGAGCACTCTACACATAATTAACGGAAGTTAGGTATTGGTGCGTCACCTCAGCCTTCTCACGCAAATCATATTTGTTGCAGGTATTGTTCCTTCCTAGTTCTGCATTGGTGATCTGACTCCGATTCCCAAAAAAGGAAAAACTGAGCTGCAATGTTCCTCTTTCCGTCCCATCACCGTCTTCTCTACGCTATGCAAACTTTTTGAGCTCCTTTTTGTTGATGAGTCAAGACAGAAATGTTACGTTCCCCCATATCAGTTCGGTCTTCAGGCTAATCTTGGCTTTTCTCATGCTCTTACAGCAGTTTTTACTGCCCTCGCCGACACTGAATCTTCGAAAGAAAGTCCAATGCTCGCCAGACATGACGTTAAACTTGCGTTCGATGCCTTAATTCATTCGTCCATGCTTCTTCATATGCCAAAGCGAGGCGTAAATCCATCAGTTGTCCTTGTTCTCAGGTATTTATATAGGAATCTTAGAGTGCGTTTAAAACTGCCATCACGTTTTCCCCTGCAATCGGCTCTTCATCAATCCCAATATAATTGCATTAATTCTCGTGTGAAGCCAAACTCTTCGAATCCCTCGAATATGCTTGTGATTCCTCAGTACCCTATCCTTGTTCAGGAAAGGACTAGACAGGGTCTAGACAGCCATCACTTCTCCAACTCTGTCCAATAATAGTGTCCTGGATGCTCAGGCAAAGTGTCTTCCTTCATGCATTCTTGGGAGAATCGATATGTCTCTTATTTGTTATGCTGATGACATCTTGAATCTCAGCCGAACGATCCTGCGCATTGAGCAGAATTTCAAAATCCTCAAAGATGAATATTCAAAAATCGGGCTGTCTTTTAATCCTGAGAAAACTGAAGTTGTCCTTTTCAATTGGCGAAATCCCTCTACTTCTCTTCTAAATCTGGACGGTTTTCTTGTTAAACGCGCAGATCATATTACGTACCTGGGCCTTCCAATTGGCACATCTATCGGTCCCCCTCGTCGTACGCTGATTTCTGAAGTTGAGCGTAAAATTAGCATTTCTTACGCTGGAATCGTAAAAACCAAACTACGTTTCAACCGTTACCTTCTAGCATCCATTTACAACGCCACGACCCTTCCATATCTGCTTTACATTGCTCCTCTCTGGAAATTCTGTATGGTTACAGATAAAAAGCACCTAGGATCAATTTTCTTCAGATTTGTTAAATATCTTTTACGTTTGCCCCCTTGGACAAGAAACCGTAAAATTATTCATTTGTATAAGGTAGCCGACCCTAACATTAGAATTAATAAACCTCAATCCCGTTTTCAGTGTAAGTTTCATCATCAATGGTCATTAATTTTTTCACAATAGTTTGCTTTTATTAATATAATGCATGTAATGAATTTTTTTTATATATTTGGATTTTCGATAAGTGTTTGTGTTTTTTTTCTTTTTTTTCTATGTCTTTTTGTTACTTTAGTGATTACTCCGTCTATGTACTTTTTTTTGACGGGCAATAAATGAATAATAATAACAATATTTGAAGGTAATCTTGTGCGAATACTAACCTATGAACTAGATAACATTAACAACATAATTCTTGCTTCGTTCTTTTCAGAAAATCCCTATCTAATTTATTAAAATATATTTTTATTGTATTGTATTACCCATCATAATGCGCAAAACCACATAACTGATACAGTAGAAATAGAAAATAGAAGAACAGCAAAATACCGTAAAGATAAGTCAACAGTTAAACAACATGACTAGCCTACAAGAGGGCATTTAATAAAGTACTCTCATAGTTTTACGCAGTATATATTAAGTCTCCTTGCATAAGTCTACTATTACTGATGCCTTAAGTCAGCTGTTGAGAGAGATTGGTGTAGCAAGTCATGGTACACAATTTGGGATGGATCCAATAAGCTTAGACACCATCATTATTGACTGTTGTCTATAGGATTTGTCCTTATTGCTGGCAAGTGTGATTTAAGGTACTCTAAGGTTAAGATTCACTTTTCTACCAATCTGAATTATATAATGGTTCTTAGTACATGAGTCCAATTGGTTGAAAAAATTAATCACTGATAAGAATCAATATATACAATGTTTTGGCACTTGATAAACTAGTATTTTACAAATAGTGGTTAGAATCATAGTGTTGTTCATGGATTTGGAAGCAACAGCCATTAGAACAAGGATTCCCCAAAAGCTGTGTCTGGTGCCACTTCTCCTTAAAAAATATACTTTTCAAATATAATTATTCGTATATACTTATACTTTGGTATTACGGCTTTTGATACGTTTCATTTCTTCTGTGGTCAGCGTCCAGGAGACCAGCAAACTGAGTAACTGTCATTACAATCACCGTTGGTTTATCCCCCTTCCTAAAGCCCACTTATAGCCCTGGGCCAGGGGCGAATCTCCAGCATTTTTATGGGGGGGGGGGCAAGAGGGGTTCGAATCCAAATATTCAAGGGGCATTGACAATATAATACTTTTTTCAAATTGTTGGGGGTGGGCATCTGCCCCCCTTCAAACGATGCCCCTACCCTGGGTTAAACAATCAGTTTTCTAATTTTGTTTGTTTGCATTCTTTATGTACTTAGTTCTCATCAACAGTTCGGTTCATAATGCCATTTTGAAAGAGAAATACAAGAAAATCATTGTTTCAGCAGCTTGTAGCCTAAAACTGAATTCAGGCATTAATGGAAGGGGGCTGGGTTGCGGTTGGAAGGAAATAGACAATAAAAATCAATTTGATACAGTTTCTCTTATTATAACTAGTTTAAAATGGTTGTCTTTGCATAAGATTGCTAATTAAGGGTGTTTGGTTTATCTCTTCAGGAAGTCTTTGCGTCCCAGGGGGGATACGCATGTCTTCTACAATACTTTTTGACAATAGAGCCTTGGAGAGGCTAGGTTGAACTGCTTTGGTTGGACTGCCGGTTTTTTTTTCTTAATAAAGAGGTCAATATAGCTGGACCCTGCAGAAGATCTTGGCCACCAAATCTCGATTTGGGAGGTCAGCTAGCAGACGCTTCTGATATTTAAGTAGTCTTGCTATGAATAGAATTGTAGAATTGCTAAATTTAAAATAAAGAACAATTTGAATTTTGTGAAGCTAATGAAACATTTCGAGGTAACGAACTGTAAGTAAGGAGTGATTCGGCCCAATAGCAACCGAAGCTCTATAAAAAGACATTTTGAAAAACAATAGATGCACCAAAAGCATTGAGTTTGTATGCCGATTCCAAATCTGTAAAATTAATTACGTTTGATGCTACCCATCAAAGGCTATACCCCTGGAAAAATTTGTCTGGTGTTCAAAAAAGAGGAAAACTCCTCCAAAAAGTCAATTGACATTAATGAAAATCACACCATCAGATTACAAAATCGAAAGGGATTGCCCCCCCCCACGCTGGGTTTCCCCCAAAGACATCCGATCAAATGACTATACCTTTGTGGTTGACATGACCCCCCCCCTCATGGTCCCTGGGGAAAGGGCTGTAAGTTACACGATTTGCCCATTGTTCGCATACAGTATTTTTATTTGGGAGAAAGACGAATCTTTTTTGCGGGCGGAGGGATTTCCCTCTGGGAGAATTTCCATGGGGAGAAAACTCTCTGGGGAAGGGAGTTTTCTAGGGAAAATCTTTCAAAGTGTGGGAGATTACCTGGCATGATTTAAAAAAATGTCAGAAATCAAATAAAAAAACACAATTTTTATAAATTGAAAGTAAGGAGCAACATTAAAGATTAAAACGAACATAAGATCAGAGATTATTGTGTATATGAGGGGGTTCCCCTTCCTCGGGCGTCGTTCTTTACGCTAAAGTGTTACTTTGTGTCGCAATTTTAAGAAAGACTGCGCAAACACAAGGGTTGTTGAATTTGAATGAGAATTAATTTAAAAAGCTTGAATACTTTAGCGTAAAAAGCTAGGGGTGAGCAAAGGGCAGCATCCTTCGTATACAAAATAATTTCTGTTGGTTTTAAGTTTTAATGTTGGTCCTTACTTTCGGTTGAAATTTTTTTTTTATTTAATTTGAAGAATTGGGTAAATTTGTAACAATCGTGCAAGAAGTAATAAATTAGTGGAATTAGAAAGTCACATTTGGATCGTTACTCCAAAATAACGATGATTTAAGAACTTCCTCGCGCTCGCAGCAAAATAATTATATTCAAGCAATGCTACTGAGAATCAAAAACGAACGCTGAGCCAGTTTTCTAATGGACTCCTGATAATAATATGTTTTAATTACAAAATTACAGCAACTATTCGGTTCAGTCTAAATATTTCCGTTTAGATAGAATCAAATCTGTTTCTCTTTCTCTGAATATACACATATCTAGCCTTTGAAGTTACAAACTTGAAATGTTTGTAAATCAGTTAGGACCCATGAGCATTGTTGTAGTCTTAGTTAAATAAATAAAAGTAGTAAAATACAAATTCCAGAAAATTCAAATAAAATAAGGTCATGCAAGTACAAAAGACTCGAGTGGGTTGAGTGGAACGACAGGACGAAAACCCCTTGACGAGGGTTTTTTTTTGTAGCAACGGCGTCCACGTAATGTTTGTATTATTTTTTACGACTGCGCATATCAAAAGCCACAAATTTATACTGACTGCAGAGCCGAGCATGAAACTTTGGCCTTGACCATTTTCCCCCTCTACCCTCCTACCTCGTTTGGCCTAAATGTAAGTGTAGATAAGTCTTTCGAATAGGAGTCCATGTGCCGAGAACCAAGATAGATATTATCCTACCGAACGTTGAACATTTTTTGTCGTAAGCCTTTCCCTCCGCTTTCAGAAAACTTTATGAGGGCAAAATGCCGCCTTACAGAGCCTTACTCATCCTCCCACCTCCTAAGTGGCGTCCCTGTTTGTATTGCTACATCAATACGCCTAGATATGCTTGTATTGCCCGGCACAAGTTCCTGCAGCAGGCCTCGCTGCGATGGCATCGTCTTTTCGTACCTTAGCGACAAAAACTCACTAATATGGGGTCAAGCCTCGCTACGGTAGCTTCACAGAAGCCGCAGAAAACTTCCCAACAAGCTTAACCAAATTCTTAGAGAAAACGTAAGGTAGACATTAAATGTTTGCATATTTTCGATTTTTTAACAATTTCTTTTACATCGCTGTTGTTGCTTTTCTGTTACTTTATTTCCTATTGTTGCTGCAAAACTATAAATAAGTAAAACCTGAAACGAATATGAATGAATATGTATTCACAATGAGGGAGAAAATAAAAGATAAGTATCTCATAAGCGTTTATGAAAGCTTAAGCATAAGAAAGATACAAAGGACCTCCTATCTCTAGGGCTCAGCTTAACTATTTTGTTTTCTCTAGGGAGCACTGAATAACTCATACTACAAGATAAAGGACCAGGAATTCTCATCAATTCGATTAAATGAAGAAAAGCTTAGGGAATATATAAACAAAGCAGGATACAAGATAAGCAGCTTCAAGTCGGCTGGACGAATTTGCAACAGCAACAAGAAAGCAGATCACGAAGGAATATTCTGTGTTCAGGCTGAAGTGATTTAATAGACCAATTTACTAGTATTCTTTTTTTATTAAAAGGAAATCTTTCGAAGCTTACTCGTTTCGCCTATTTCTTATCCAAAATAGTTTTTCAGTGGCAGGGCTGCCACTGATATTTTGAGCATATTCCAAGACTCACTTCCAGAAAATCTCAGTATATTAAATAATAAATCTAAGCTTTCTAAGGATAATGTACAATATATATACCTATCCTAAAATCTCACACTTAGGACTGATATTCCAAGATCTTGTGAAAAATTCCAAAGAATGGTAGCCCTGGCTAGTTGATTTTTTAAAGCAATAATGAAAAAAAATGCATTATAAAAGCATTCGGCTATGGTAATTTACAAGAGGATATATTACACAATATCAATTTTGACACGACACTATAGCCTCAATTCTGTTTTATGTTTATCATTAACAAACAGCTGGTATACATAGATATCTTCCAGTGCCCTTTTCGCCCCTTTGCCCCTTTCTTGTCTATAATCGGTTGCAAGGTTGCCACTGAGAATTTAACCATATTCCAAGACTCACATTAAAAGTATCTTGAGATACTAAATAATAATAATATACTTTCTGGGGGTAATATATAATATTTATGAAAAAACAAAATGAGAGAAAAATCTGAAGATAAAGAAAAGAGACTAGACTACGGCCAGTAGAAGGTAAAGACAAATAAAACGACGCTGATATTTCGCCTGTATAAAACAAGGCGTCTTTAACGCTAAGAAACAGATAAAATCTAAAATAACTTAAAATTAAATAAAATCTATAACCAAGAAGTACAAAAACCAATTTCTATTTATACAATTGGTGCTATTGTGATTGAACACCACAGAAGCAATAACAGTAGCAACAATTGTGTATATAAATATTGGTTTTTGTACTTCTTGTCTTTAGATTTTATTTAATTTTAGGATATTTTAGATTTTATCTTTGTTTCTTAGCGTTGAAGACGCCTTGCTTTATACAGGCGAAATGTCAGCGTCGTTTTACTGTGTCTTTTCCTTCTACTGGCTGTGATCCTGTTTGTTTTTTTCATCTTGAGATTTTTTCTCTCACTTTGTTTTTGCCATCGCTAGCCAGTTCTGCTTTTGATCTTCCATGATATATATGCATAAGATTCCAAGATTTTGTGAAAAATTCTGGCAAATGGCAGTCATAATCAGTTTGTTTTTTAAAACAATATTAAGAAAAAATATATTATACGAGCCTTTGGCTGTGTTATCCAAAAGGTGGAATGCTACACCACCTTTTACAACACCACATTTTACACCAACACAGCACAACACCAATTTTACAGGGGAGAGAAAAACTAAAACCATTCTTTTTTGTTAAATAAACACTTGTCTGTACAAAGGGATTTTCATCCGCCCTCAAAGATAAGAAAATCTGAATTTTGATATCAAAATCTCTAAAATTAAACTATTTCTGCATTTGATAAAAAAGAGATCGAACAAATTCTGGAAATAATTCAAACCTTTTATTTTATTGAGAACCAGATAAGGTACAGGAAATCAGGATTGACCAGTCGATTGAACTATCTGCCAAGTTGTAAATCTGACTTTGAGCAAGTGTGTCACTTAGGCCTACTGCCTTCTGAATTCATACAGCCACCTCGTCCAGGACCTTCTACAAGTCTTGTACCAGACCTTTGCTACTAAATTATTGTAATTACTGTGATTCAACAGCTAGTTTGAAAGTAATAAGATAGGTAACGATACTTTAACTTCATTCAGCAAATTATTTGATAATCTGTCCGCAAAAACGTAAAAAGCGAACAACACTTTTTAAACGAAACATTTGCGGAATTCCTAAAAAGAAAATGTAGAGGTTTGAAAAGTTTAGAATGTAGAAGTTTACCTTTTAATTTTGGAAGGTTGCCGTAAATACAAGCTTCAGAAGTGAGAGTGTTCTGGGAAGGGATGCTAAAGTCCCGAGGGGAGGAAAACGTCGTCCAACCAAGGCGATTTACAAGGAAATACCATTAACACCAAAAAAACAGTACTATGACATATAAACTAGTCAGGATGGCAATTAAAAGGGAAAGAAGAGGGGTTGGGGTGGGGGTCTCCAAGCAGTCAACCCAAGATCCTTCATTTTTTTCAGAAATCCTTTCTCATATTTTGATCTTCCCAAGACGCCATTACTTTAACCGGACAGAAATTTGTTCTATAAGGGTATCTATCATCCCCCCAATCCCAACTCCCTGCGCTAAAGTTATCAAAATGGGAGGGAGGTGACAGACCTTGTGAGAATAAGATAACCATGTAAAGTGACATATAGCTTGTTAGGGTTGAGGGACTGGGTGCCACGTCTTTGAAAAGAGACCGAGCCTCAAACAAGAAAATTGAGTTTCCATGTGCGAGGCCAATAGGCTGCAGTCGTATCAAAGCAAAAGAGACTAGCGAAGTGGGTCTTTCTAGCTAGTTCTCTGAATTCACCTATTTTTGTATCGAATTATTGCAAACTAGGATAAACCCACTGGAACAAGTGTCTGCGAGCTGCCCCTTCCAGTAAAAGTTCCAAATGCTTCGTAAAAAGTTGCCATGTTTGACTATTTACAACTTTCTTTTATATCAAAGTTTCAGAAACGAATGATGTGTTTATAGGATATATTCGGGCGGCAAATCATATTTGCCTTTTTCTTATCAACATTTGGAAAGGCTTTTCAGTTATTTTCTTTTTTACTTTTACTTAAGGGGATTTTCCACTATATTATTTTTCTCTTTGATGGAAAGCTGCTATTTGACGCTAAACCCACGAAACCAATCAATTACCGCTTAAAGAACATATTAGGGATTATATATCAAATTGAACCTAATCAATAGCTGCTTTTGATGTTACATTGGAAAATCAAGCATCTTCAACATTGGAAAAAAGGAACACTTATAAATATTTTAGGAATCATAAAAGATAGGAGAAAACGGATTGAAATATTATGTAGAACTGAACTATAGAAGAGAACTACATAATGAAAACAAAATCAAGCTACATAACATTTCCATAAGACAATAGGTTCAATGAAGGTTACAGGAGCATAGTTAGGAGATTGATTGATCTCGGGTCATTTCTTATAATGGTCAAATAGCTGTTGAAAAAACATTGGAGGCTTATTATTTTCGATTGCAAGTTTTAGTTTTGTTGGAATTCTTGGAGACTTATTTAAAAAAAGGTAAAGAATACGGCATTGGATTTTAGAGTCCCTACCGACAGTGTTGATATCCGCTTCACAGCCCTTCAGCCAGGAAGTCTACTTGGGGGTTGGGGCCAGCGACCCTGTGCTTCCACACACCCTTCCTGTTTGCCTTCTCCAGATTTCTCCAGGTACCGATTCAGAACTTGGCCGACTCTGGCTGAGCTTACTGAGTCACGCCACTGACCCCCATTCCAGCCAAATAACCAGCAACACCACGACCTTAACCCCTGTCCATACTGACGAAGAATTTTAAATGTAGCACATTAACCACTCGGCTAGGTGACTTATTACTTTGTTTTATTGGTTTAGTTAAGATTAGATTTTTCTTTTGGGGTGTAGTTAGGAGCTTTTTTTTAAATCTTTTCTTTTTTGATCCTTTTTATAAGTTATTTTTATTAAGTGAAACAAGCTCTGCTTCTTGGATGCTTTTGTTTCTTATGTTGCAACTTTTTTTTAATCAAAGATTTAACAACAGTAGTTAAGGTGTTTGGGCCTTCCAACTATAGTCCCTAAACTATCCTGGTCAATAACGAATAACGAAGATGCGGCATATTTATACTTTTAAAAATGCAGGGGGAGTGGGTAGAGGATTCCACACCTAATATAGTACTCATCAGGGGCGGATCCAGGATTTGTTTTAGGGGGGGGGCGCAAAATAGGTTGATCCGATAAACTTGCGTTAGGAGCAAGATTAATTAACGCGAACTTGCGTTAATTAAGTAAACCGCACTACTTTAGACTACGGTAGGGGGACCCCCCTCACCCCTCCCGTGGATCCACCACTGGGGTGCTCATGGAAGATTTATGAACAACTTGCTTTCTTTTAGGTTACAGTATTTAAACCAAGAATTTCCAAAAAATATCACATTTCCTCTTTTGATGTACCAGAGCGACACAATACAAAATACAAGAGGCAATATTTATCAGCTTTTTTTACAATTTCATAGAATGATTTCCCTATGATTTATAATTCTTTTTTTTTTCTCTTCTGGTTAAGGACGACCAACAGAAAAAGTAAATTGGCCTATCAGTCACAGTGAGATGGTAAAACCAGGGATCTGATCAAAATAACCAAGCACTTTTTATCAAGGCGGATGATAAAATCTAGAAGAGTTATTAAAATAGGGAATAGAGGCTTTCAGAAATGTGTGTACAGCCCAAATTAGGTCCAAAAACCTAATTTGGTAGCCGAACTACCCAAAATCGTTTGGTAGTATATAAAACGATATAAAATTTACTGCAAATGACATAAAACTTATGGTTTTCATTTTTACTCATTAAAAGTTATGTTTACATTTAGAGTAATAGCATCTATTCAGTTTTTCACCCATCAGGCCTTGATAACAAAGACATCGATATTGGCATATTGATACACAATAATGTAACAACACAATAATATAAGCCCCATCTCTGTGAAGTGATTTATTTATTGATGGAAAATAATTATGTTGCAAAAATATATTGTTTTTTTTTTGTAAAATTTATGTTTTATGATTATTTTTCTTTGTAAAATTTGCTTGCAAATACAATAAAATTATTCATTTTTGCTTTATTCTGTTTTATGTGGTATCTATGGTCCAGAAAACTATCAATGGTTTGGCCTTTCGGCCAAAAAACACTGTTAGACAAGGTACCATTGCTCCAAAAATTGCTATGGTGGTGTTCACATGCAAGTCCACAAAGGCGTTCATGCTGAAAGATGCGTTCCTCACTATCTACTTGCTAAGGCATATATGTAAACGTCACTCTTAAGCACAGATGATGAATATGGTGACAAATGAAGCTTCCTAATTGGTAGACTTTGACATCCTAAACATAATTCTTGAGTCTAGAACTGTATGATATGCGGTTATTTGCTGCAGCGAAAAACCCAATTTTTCCTGTGAAGTGCCTTGATAGCGATAAGTGCTAAATTCAAAGGAACGTTTGAGCTTGTAACACGAATTGGAAGAGAGCCAAGCCGTCCGAAGTCAAATTATATTCCTATCAAAAAAGGTTCCGATCAATTGCAGTTCTACTACATCAAAAATACAGGTTTCCCAGAGTTATAATTTTAACATTCTGGAAAAATTCCAAATGGTACATTTTGAAAGGTACAAGGTGTAATAACAGAAAATTTATGAGATAAATATGATATAGATATATGAAATATTTAAATATACTATGACGGATCAAACTTTTAATTAAGACAGCGACTAGAATAACAATAAATGTATCAGAAAAATTAAAACTGGAAAATAATTGACAATGTCATCTGTTTTTACTACTAGGTGCTACATATTTCTGTATATCATATTTATTTATGTCATTGTTTTTCTGCTAATTTCATATTTACTTATGCCATATTTAAATCATTGCGCTTCTGCTAAACTTTGTAGCACCCAGTCAAAGTGTAGCTCAAAAGGCAAGGTAAGTGATACAAGTAGACTAGGAAGTACTATTTCTACAACGCCCCCGTACCAAACAGGTTTTTTCTGGTAGTCCTATTCTACAGGTCATTACACCTTTGTCAAGAGGAACGAGTATAACTTGATTGGTGATTAGGATTTGAATAAAAGGAATAGTTTTCTTTACAATTCATATTAGTAAGAGAATTGAATTCAAAGAGAATAGTTTTTATTTGAAAGGATATTAGTGGAGAAAAAAATGAGTGGTGCATTTACACTATTGGAGATTAATGATGGAACCGACAGCAGCAGCAGCAACGATATACGAGTACCTAATGTAGCTGTGGAAATAACTGCTGGTTGTAGACTATGTCTTGAATGGGACACTATGTATGCAAGATACAGGATATCATTAAGCAAATTTAAGCAGGAGGAGCAGCTGTGTTTTGCTGGAAAAGTAAATATTCTCCATATAAATAAACTTCGGTCAGCATTAGATGTCCTATCGAAATATATTGATGAGAACAAAATGCATCAGTGAATATTATTATTGTAATTATGTTCAATAAAACTGTTTCTAAATCAATGGTATTTTTTCTTTTTCTATAGTAGACAAGCGTATATTTTTTAGAGTACAAAAAGAGATTCAGATTAGTCTGAAGTTGGTTGTGAGAGAGTTAGGACTCTAAAAAATGGATAGATTCGAGACAGATCGAATCATGAGGAATCTAATTCTTATGGAAAAACGTTTGATTCTAGATGATGATTTTCTAGAGTTGTCTATTCAAAGGAAGATATTTTCTCGGGGAATGCTTGTCGATATAATGAAAACTGATTCTCCATCATTAGACTATTGTATGAAGCTTCTACATCGTGGTCCAAATGCATTTACACAATTTATTGATATATTGATCACGACACAGCAAAATGATATTGTGGATATGCTTTTAAACATTAGTTTTTAGAAATTTAGGACTTTTTTTTCATAAGAAAGATGGTGCTCAAGGATGATTTACTCCTCTCTCTCTCTCTATCTCAGACAATTTTTTGATGTTGCTAGCTCAGTTTCATTGTGGCAGTGAGAGCGTCAACACATGACAAAATGTTCCATACATGTCCACTATGTATGTACTCACTGGGCAGCTGGTCATCATGTGAGAATTGCACAATGATTGAGGAGTATGATGAAAAGTGTAGATTATGCAACCCGTGTAAATTGCATAGAGGATATGCTGTACAAATTAAAGGTTGTAATTCCTGTCTTGAAGAGGTGTGTGACTCTCATCCTAGAGGCCACCTATGCTCCAATTGTCATTATGATAAATGTAAGCAGTGGGAGAGTACATATCCCGGTATGATTGGAAAGAATCCTAACCGTGATTTTAGTTTATTGCTACGAGATTGGTATCGTCGTGGTTTTAGATTGTTCTGGGAGGAGGAACCAGGTCAACGATTCAACTGTTGGAACAACAAGAGAATATGGTTTCTACGTCATTGTTGTGAAGACACTGGGTGTTATGATTATAAGCCCACTGATTTTTATTTGGCTGTGACGGAATGTGATTTGACACTTGAGGACACTGTTTGTGAAATTGCTTCAAATACGCAAATTGAAACATGTGAATTCTATAGAATGAATGCGAATAGTATCATTGACTATACAAAGAGATATGACAAGAGTGAAGTCACACTCTACTGTAGAAAATGTGACCCTGACATTGCAGTACATCAGGATCAGTACACTGTGAATTCAGATAATCTACCTGCACTAGTTGTTGTCGACAAATACCTAATAGTGGATGAAATCTAAAGAGTAGAAAAGTCGTTTTATCATGTATATAATTTTTTTTTATTAATAAACAATTTCACATACATCTTTAGAACATTTTATTCTTAGGGCACTAAAATCAATATTAAACACACTTGTAAGTATATTCTCCACCAGAAAGTCGTTCAATTGAGGTAAGTCAACGTAGATGTTGAGAAACTGCTTGTAGGTGTAGCCACGACATCTGAACATGAAAAAGAGTAGTGCATGAAAGCCACATGTCTTAGTTGTTAAATCCTGTACTCTTCGTTGATTTTGAATAATGTTTTTCCCACAGCTTTCAAAAAAGTTGCTGATGTATGGAACGTAGAATTTATACGATAGGCCAAGAGGATCAAAAAATTCAATATTCTTCGCTGTTTGAAAGATGCATAGCCAATGACCGGTCTTCAAAGTCGATGGACTGCTATTAACAATGATTAGGGTATTGTTAACACTTGGAATTTTTTCAATGAAGTCCGAGGGTATGCAATAGGACTTGTATTGGGACATGTATGGATCCATACTAAATACATTGATTATTTGATTTGTGTTCATGGTGCAAGGTCTAGTAGAACACTGCCGTCGGGTGTGATTTCCCAATAGGTTTCAAATTGACTCAGTGATATTAGCGTGATACTCTCAGTCAGAGCATTGGCAAATGTACACTCTAAACGTACATTCCCAGTTCGTACTATGCTCATATCCTGTGTGCCTGACAAGTCCAAAACAATAACCGCATGATTTTTTGAAAACATTGATTCGGTTATTCCATTTTCAAATAGTTGAGAGTCATGATCTAGGGATTGCATGGTCAACTCGTACAGAGTTCTATAGGATTTTTTGTCAAATGATAGAGTGTACAGTGGAATACCATTCACTTTGCACACAAGGCTAGATAGACCGAAAAAATTAAAATCATGGGGGGATTCAGTCCAGGATCCAACGGCACTGCCACTCTTCACAAAGGCCAAAGCCAATTTTGATGGGATTTCTCCATTGATAAATGATGAATCGCTATAGCTACGAGAACCGGTGGCAATGTGAAGTTGATTGGTGATTGTATGGGGGACAAGAAGTTTAATGTTGTTACCATTGGCTCTTAGCTTTTCCACTGCCAATGCAACAGAGCTCATAACTTGTTGTTTTCGGACGTGGAGAATTGCCGATGTGATAATAACATTTGCATCGGGTGCTGCAGGAAGTGTTTTTCTCAAAATAAAATTCGATGGGGCCATCTGTAACTTTATGTCAATCTTGACATTGGGGGGTAGCCATTGGGATATATTGAATATCTCATGATTTAATTTTCCAACTAGATGATACTCCTGGGTCACTGCAGTAGTCAACTCACCGTCAGTATCAACACCTGTTCGATATTCATAGCCCAATGATTGTCCTCTCATCTCCTTGTACGCCTTTGGCGTCATCATCATAAATTGTATGTAGCTTGCATAGTTGGATAAATTATTGCTAGTGCTCACCAATGTCCCATTAATAAATACATTAATTTGTTTGAATAGGTTGTGTAGAATACAGTTTTCATAGGAGAGACCATCGCCGGCATTTGGAGTTGTATTATCTGACTTTTTCTTCACCACAACATTTAAATCAATAAATGTTGACGACAAATCAATGAAATAGTCTTCATTGGAAAATATTTGAAAGTGTATATTTTCCGAGAGGGGCTGTTGGGGATGAAATTGTTCATAGTAGCCATACTTGACACTGACATCAACATTTTTAGCATTGAATAGATTCAATGAGGAACTGATTGATGGATATGATTCCTTGTGGGGGAGATAAGTCATCTTAAGAGAAGAAATCCTTCTTTGATCTAACAATCTTTTTCTTTTTCTTCTTCTGCTGCTTATTGGTCTTTGTTGTTTTATTTCTCAAAGTCCTTGTTGATGTCCTTTGCTTCCTGCCTGGGTGGAGACTGATGAGTGAATGACGCGAACGCATCCTTTTCAATCCCTCCCCATTTTGTCGAGATTTTAATTGTTCACCAACGGCTCTTGCTGAAGATCTAATATTTTCCTTAACACTCTCCTTGAAATTCTTGCCCGACCCCCAGTCCTGTAGTGTGGAGGCAGCAAAATTTGATGCAGCAGGTACAAGATATTTTCTGGCAAGGGGTAGTGCAGAACGAAATAGCTTAGCAAACCAGCTACCAAGACCATAGCCAGACATTGTAGTACGCCCCTTGTAGTAGTCCAATCCATTGCCTATTTGACGTGGACTCAAAGCACCAA